>APFE030042193.1:0-43422 GCA_000404065.3 Pinus taeda
ATTCTTGATTTTTATGAACCTGCAAAA
The DNA here is from genome assembly GCA_000404065.3 of Pinus taeda. NCBI lineage: Eukaryota > Viridiplantae > Streptophyta > Pinopsida > Pinales > Pinaceae > Pinus > Pinus taeda. The sequence continues at coordinate 28 of APFE030042193.1, forward strand.
CATCCAATTTTTCATTTAGAGAGCTAATAAAATCAATTTTAAAATGTTCAAATAACACATTGATTTCAGCTCTTATGTCTCCTGTTCTTGTAGCAGATTTTGAAAACAAAGAAAAACATCTCTAGGATTCTTACCAGCCTTGGAGATTCCTCTTGAATACCTTATGCACAACTCACAAACATCATCATATGATAACTGAAAAACATCACATTTTCCTATCAGATTTAAGAGTTTTAAAAATTAATCTTTGATTCCTTTAAGAAGGCGTGTTTTTAAGATCTCTTTTTCCAAATGCTTATATTTTGATTTTTGAAGGTTGTATTGAAATCGATCTACATAGTCCTCCAAACTTTCATCTTCCCCTTGTATCATATTGAATATATCTTCATTGGATTTGCAATAGTCCTGGTACCTCTTCAAGAATATGTTCTTCATGTCCTCCCATGTTTGGATGCAATTCCTACCTAGGCTCATGAACCATCGGAGAGCTGCTCTTTTTAGAGTAAGAGGAAACACTTTCAATCTTTGATCATTAGTACAATAATCATATCCTCTACAAAGTATTTCAAACTCAAACAAAAATGTATGTGGATCTTCATTTGCTAACCCATGAAAATTTGGTAAAGATGGGGAATTATGTGCATTTGTGTCACTCCTCCTAGATCTTTGATAGGAAATTCAAAAGTAAAAATGTGATCCATTTCTTACCATAATACAAGATGTTCTTCATATGTTTCTACAAGGCTCCTTCTTCAAATGTTCCTGTCAATCGGTTAGTGAAATGGGTGGTGCTTACATCACCACTTGCGTGAGATCATGTGATTCATTTTTTAAAAAGTTCTATCTTTTTCCTAATCATTCACACAAAAATTCAAACATCTATTTCTACCCTAGGTTCTTTAACGGTCCTGCTGGAAAGCGGACGGGGGAGCAGGGCTTTTACATGCTCCGTACGCAGGTTCTTACCTTCCGTTTTTAAGATCCAACTCTTCCCTAGCAGGCACTCGTCAGATTCACACTACTCTTTAGAAATGGCTACACTCTCCCCGGCAATGGCGCCAAAATGTGGAGCGATAAAAAGGGTCTTTTTAACACCTAATTACCTCACATTAATTGTCAACCCGGGACGACTTTTTATTTCAAGAGTGTACTCTGTCTGAGGCGGCTATTTACTTAAGAGCAATGTTTTGCAGTATAGTGCTTAAAACCCACAAGTAAATAAATGCTTGAAACAAAATCTAATTGGAACAGCAAGAAACGAAGATGTTCTAAACTAAAATCATTCATTCAATCAATCATCAATCGAGGATATAGTAGCAATAACTCTTTCCTCTAGAAATTGATGGAATAGAGTATGGACCATGGATCTGGGAGCATGGTAGCATTTGCTGAGGCTCACGACAGCCTTGGACCTTCTCTCACACCAAAACAATACATGCAAGTAAATGGACAGCAGAAAGTAAAAGGAAATAGAACAGCAGTGAATGAAACATCGATCAAAAGAACTAAATCTCGCGAGTCAAAACCAACTTACTCACATTCGGCAATAAAATAACAATCTTCAAAAGTAATTTCAATGAACTTTACTGTATGAGACAATATTCACAAATGAATTATGGAACAACATTTACCATATATACACAACATATTTATTATAGCAATCTGATGTTTCCAAAGAATATGACTTCCGTTTCCAAATGAAATAATATTACTTTCGGGTTCCCACGAATAAGAGTTCAAAATGAATCCAATAGAAATATTTAATATGAAAGCTCTGTAACAGAAACAATCGGTTTAAATAGTGAACATGTAATCAACTCCGAGAAGATTCATTACGCAACATAGAGTCACTTACATAAACTTGCTGGATGAAACCATTAATGGATTAGTCGTAACAGAGCGTGGAACAGCATATAACAAATACATCAGATTACTAAACTATATAAACAATCCACACGTGAAAAGATATCATACAACTGCAATTGGAAAGATATGATACACAATAGCAGCAGCTTACTCCACCAGAGGCTGGGCCCTTAGCCGCCAGCGGACGCTGCTGGATCACTTCCGAATGAGAAGAATGAACAGCAACTCCCAATTCATTTATTAATCAGCCAATTGTGGAATCATTACAACAACAAAAGCTTAAGAATTACATCATGAATAATCCACCATTGTTGTCCATCATTTCTCATTCCCCAAATCCATCATCACGTCTCACTCAAAATCATCCCCCTCTCTAATCTCTGGTTTCATTAAATAGAGAAAGATCAGAGCATAGATAATTACAATCATGATTTGTTTTACAAAATTGGATTGATTCTAACCATTTGATCAACAAGAACAAGGCGTATTTGGCTTTGCAGCTAAGATTTGGAGGGCGGCCGCAACAGCAAATCTCAGAAAATCATGCTCAAAGAACCCTGTGTTTCTCCCTGTACAGGCCGAATTTGGACAAACTATTCTTCAAGAAGATAATTGGGCCCGTTCTGGACAAAACCCATGTTCCAGATTTTCCAAATTCGTCTTCATTTTCTCAGAATCTTAACCGTAAAACTGTCACTCCTTAAACCAACGAATTGCTGAGTTGGCTGATTTAAAAATCAAATCTTCAATCTGGAAGTTACTTTGGAGGCTAAAAATGGTAAATAAGGTTACAACCAACTTATTAGAACTATCATTGATAAAATAATGCATAATAATCAATTTATTAGAAATAAAGGAGAATAAATAATATTCATCCATGAGAGCATAAATCATTTATAAAATGGATTTAAATGATAAATTATAATAAATGACATGATGAAGAATGGTGGAAATGGGTGGAATAAACGTTCACAAGTGACAATAATCATGGCATATTAACGACCCCACATCTATAACCAACAATACTGCTGAAAGAGAAACATATTGCCCATGCAGCTTTATAACTTAGCTCGTTGCAGTATTTACAATGATCAACCTGTTGAAAAACAAACTAACATGACAACATAACAACATGACAACCATAATAACATGAAACCCATAAAGCTTATTGGATATTTATAAAAAAATCATGGTGGTATTTACATCCATATACATATGTACATATACCAAAACATCAACAATACATATACCCAAAGCATGTACCAAAACATATATCAAGGACATTTTCTCAACCAACGAATAAAGAAGGATTCATAGCCCACATCTGATCTACCATCTCCCATGTAGGTTCATCGATCTTAAAGTTCTTCCACTACAATTTAACCTTCTTGATTGCTCAGTTCCAGAGCATGAGCACATTTCTCTACAATATAAACTGAGGTTCCAACTAGAATTCTCCATCTGGCGCCATCTACAATACAGACTAGTCAATCACATGATCAACATATTTAACATACTTCTTAAGCAAGGACACGTGGAAAAAATCATGGACTTTCATCATCAGAGGAACTGAAAGTCGATAGGCTACTGGTCCAATCCTTTCAAGAATATTGAAAGGTCCACAAAACAAAGGTGCTAGCTTGGCACACGATACAATCCACAAGGAGCTCTTCTTTAGCTTAATACACAAGTGCACCTATTCCCCAACCTGAAAATCCTTAAATAACCTGTTTTGATCTACATAAATTTTCTTCTTGTCCTATGCCACCTTTTGATTCTTCTTTATTACCTACATTTCTTGTTCCATTTCTGCTAACATGTCCTGGTCCAATTAATACCCTGTTCACTGGGTCACACCAACTGATGGGAGTATTACAACTCCACCCATATAATGTCTCAAACAAACTCATCCTTAGTGATTCCTGGTAACCATTATTGTAAGAGGACTCAATCAATGGAATATACTCCTCCAATCTCTTCTGCTAATGCATCACATACATTCTTAACATGTCCTCAAATATCTTGTTGACCCTATTTATCTATCCATTTGTCTACAAATGATAAATTGTACGAAAGGCCAACTTTGTACCTAAATTTTCAAACAAATACTTCCAAAACTTGGAAGTGAACTTTGCATCCCTGTCTGACACCTTCTTCATAACAACATGAAATCTGACCACATCTCTCATGAACACCTGTGCCACATCGCTAGATAAATATGTAGTCTTCACTATAATGAAGTGTGCTAACTTAGTCAACCTTCCCACCACAACCATGATGGAATAATTCTATCTATATGTCCTCATCAAACAGATAATGAAATCCATGGAAATGACCTCCCATGTCCATTCTGGAATCAGTATTGGTGTAGTAGTCCACCTGGGTGCTTACACTCTGCCTTCACGTACTAATAATCCAAACATCTAAAGACAAACTTTTCCACATCATTCTTCCGATTCTGCTAATAATAAAACTTCTTTATTGTTCTCATTGTATTTTGGTAGCCTGGGTGACCTGAACATGGTTTCACATGAAAATCCCTCAAGATAATCTTCTTGAGCTCACTATTGTCTCACGCATATATCCTGTCCCTAAATTTTATCAAGCCATCTGCTAAGAGATGATAGTCCGCATCCTTTGCATTTGTACCACTACATGTACCTATACTTTGATGTAACCTATGCCTAAGCTCTCTATACCTACCATCCTACTAAACTGCCTATAAAATCTAATCCTGCAACTCTGTACCATAAGAGCTCATAGCTTTTATATGATTCATATGTATCTGCCTGCTAAGAGCATCTATAACCATGTTCTCTTTACCCTTTATGTACCTGGTATCAAAGTCAAACTCGTTGATAGTGGCCAACCATATAGCTTTCCTAGAATTCCATTTAAGTTGGTCAAACAAATATATCAACCCATTGTAATCACTGATCAGTACAAACCTCGTGCCAAGAAGATAATGCCTCCACATCATTAATGCATGAATGATCACTAGCAACTCGAGAACATGTGTCGGATACTTCTACTTGTGCTCATTCAGTTTCCATGACTCGTAACATTCCACATATCCCTCCTCCATAAGGACCCCACCAAGTCCTCTATTGTAAGCATCTGTACACACTACAAACTCTTCGTCCAGGTCTGCAATCTTTAACGATGGAGCATTTTTCAACAACTAGTTTAACTACTCAAAAATTGTTGCACAAATTTCCTATGTCCATTCAAATTTATTACCTTTCCCCTGCAATTACATAATAATATATGCATTTCGAGAGAAGTTCCTAATGAACCTCCTATAATATCCCACTAGCCCCAGGAATGATCTTACCTCATCCATGTTTCTAGGAGTTTCCCACTCCATGATAGCTTTTATCTTCTCTGGATCTATTGTTATGCCTTGCTTGGAAACTACATGCCCCAAGTGACGTACCTCTGTCTAAAAGAAACTGCATTTATTGAGCTTAGCATACAAATTATTCTCTCCCAATAGTCCCAACACTACTGCTAAATGGTCGACATGTTCTTCCTCATTTTTAGAATATAGAAAAATTTCATCAATGAGTACAATAACAAACTTGTCAAGATAAGGACACAACACATTATTCATCAAGCACATAAAGGTAGTTGGAGAATCAGCCAATCCAAATGGAACTACAGCAAACTCATAATTCCCATACCTGGTCCGAAAGATGCCTTGTAAATGTCCTCTTCCTTGATGCGTACCTGATGATATCCAGATTGCGAATAAATCTTTGAAAAACATGTTTCTTCATTTAAATGATCAAATAAGTCATCAATCCTTGACAACTAGTTCTTGTTCTTGATGGTCACCTTGTTCAACTACCTGCAATCAATGCATACCCTGAGAGTATCATCTTTATTCTCCACAAACAAGACTGATGCACCCTAGAGAGATACACTTAGCCTAATGTATCCCTTGTCAATAATTTCCTTCAACTGCAACTTCAACTCTACTAACTTTGGAGTGCTTATCATGTACGATGCCTTTGATGCTAGTGCATCCCTTGGTACCAACTCAATAGAAAATTCCACTTCTATGTGAGGTGAAAACTATGAAGTCTCTACTGGAAACACATATTGAAAATAATGTAAAAATGGGTACGTGCTCAATACCTATGCATCCTCATCCTCCTTACCTTTGTCATTGTAAATGTGTACTGAAAATAACACACGCCATTTTCTACGAGTGTGTTTTTCCTGCATAGCTGTCACCATCCTAACTGATGTTGCTTTCTTCTTACCTTGCAAGATTCTATGCTCCCCATTGTCATCCAAGAACTCAATGGATTTTTCATAGCATTCCACTTTAGTTCGATGAAGATATAGCCAGTACCCAAAAGAATACTATATGAGCCCAATGGTAATATGTTCAAATGTGATGAATTAGGCATGCCATTCAACTCAAATGCACAAAATCTTACCCAATGTTGAAATCTCTTCTTTATGCCTATTACTAACTACACTAACCAATATTATGCATGCACTTCTTTATTCAACCCACACTTATCCACCAAGATAGGGTTAACATAACTATAATTAGATCTAGGGTCCATCAAATTAGAAATAGCTTGATCAAAAATCTTACTATCCACCTCAATGATAGGTGCCTGATGATTTGCCTACCTATTGTCCGGTGTTGCATAGATACGAGGGATGCTCTTCCCAAAATCCCCAACAATCTATGCCTCTTGTGCACTATAGATTTGAGGCCTACCACCCTAATTTTGTGGAAAATCTCTCTTAAGATGCTCCTTACAACATGTTCAACACTCCGACGTCCTCTACCATCACCTCTATTCTGCTATTGTCTCCCATGTCCCTATCTAGCTACATTGAACTTCTTATACGGTGCAACATTCTCTTTCTCTTCTGCATTCTGAGGCCTTGTTCTTTTCAACTACCATTTACCTTTACTTTTATCTTTACCTTTCTATCCTTGCTGAGATTCTAATTGACGCTTTGACTATTCATAGCTATGCTTTAGTTTCCTAATAACTTCCTCAAGTGACCGAGGCTCATCATACTCAATACGATTTATGAATTCTAATGGAAATCCACTGAAAAATCTCTGAAACTTTATCCTTTTCGTATTTAAGGTATGGTACATACCTCAATAGCTCCAAGAACTTAATCATATACTCCTCATCTATCATCTATCCAATTTTGAGCTCATGGAATTCCTTCGCTTTGATGTCGTAGCACCTTTCTGACAAATACTTCTTTATGAAGCGTCTCTTGAATTCATGCCAACTCAAATTCTCTATCCTGATGTCTCTAACTCGTTTTACATCTTCCCACTAGATATATGCTTTCCCTTTGAGGCTGAAGATAAGTATTTTGGCCTTCATGTTTTCTATATACTCATGCAATTCAAAGAAATTATTCATGCCAAGTAACCAATCCTTTGCATCCTCATGCTTCTTTAAATCTCCATCAAAATTAGGTGGCTTCGCTTCCTTAAACTCATTCATAAAGTATCCCCTATCACTCTTGCTGTAAGGGTGATAACAATGACAATCATGGTACCTCTCAAAACTAGAACTGGAATAGTACCTATGTCCATCACCTCTCTTATCAGGTGTATCCAAGAATCTACCATCTTTGATCATGTCATCTCTATTTCACCTGTGACCACCATGAGACCTACTTCCATATGCCCCATTAATCCCATTCTCCTGTCCATAGATGATTCAGAGTGGTCCCTGTATCTGCAAGTCTAACAAACTATGAAGGATTACTACATTGACTTTTGCTTGTTTCTCCTATGCCTCCATGATTGTATCATTTTCTACTTTACAACTCCTTATTTCTACCTTTAAACTCCTTAATGTGTCTGCTAAGTCAAAAGAGTTCCCAACACCACACTACTCATCTGATTCATAGAATCTTTGTAGTCTACCATCTTGCCAGTCATCTTGATCTCTTCCTTCAAGGCATACTATGTCAGCTAAACCAAATCATAAACAAACCAATGTACCTTAACATAACTCAACGAGGATATTTCATCTGCAAGACCAACCAGACTAGCACAATACATGTATACACATAATCATAACAACATATAGATATCATTCTAACCGTAGTTGATCTAGATGGATACTAGTGGCCACCTGGTTATTCCACTTGGACCCCCAACACTATCTCTTTCAGTTTTTCAATTTCATTAATTATAGCACATTTTACTGTTTTTGGTAGCTTTTCGGGTCCTGAAGATCCGAAGCCATTTTCAGGCCCTAAACGATGTTTTTTTTGGAAAATCGGGAAAATATGAGAATTTGATTAACATTTTCATTCAAAATTTATATTCCTCGGATAGATATTTCTAATAAGGTATTGTGCATGTCAAAGGGAGATTGTATGCCAAAGTTACAACCCTAGGAAGTTAATGTATCAATTTACCCAAACGGGGCCCATACTTTGGTGCTTCATCTCCTAGGGTTGGGTTTTTGGATGATTAAGGTTTTCCATTGTTTCTCAATAATAAATAGGACTTTAAGCCTCATTGTAACATAGTTTACAGGCATGTAGCCGACACATCTCTTCTCAGATATAAGCTACCATTGCCCAAGATATTTTATTTCTATTATTCTTGTAAGACTATTTTAGTATTTGATATTAATGAAATAAAATGTTATTTCTACTGCATATCTGCATTTATGGTTAAATATGTGATTTTTTGCATTCCTATTTAAGTTCAAATAAGTGGTATCATAGTGGTTTTACCTTTCTCTATTTTTATTCGCATGTGCCAAACGAGGTTGGGATATAAGGAGTTAGGGCTTGAATGGGTTGAACCTTTGTAATAACAACCTCGCAAATCCCAACGACCTCCCATGGTGGAAGAAGAAAAAGACGAGGGGGCAGGAGATCCTTTCAAAATCTTACTCGAAGAAGCCCTTAAGCGATATAGGAACACGATGATGGACAAATTTTCCCATATCCTTCAGCAACTACCCAAAGGCAACACATCTTCCTCCAATAGCCACTTTGGAACTGCCACGCACTTTAAGGCACAAGTTAACTTTCACATCCCCATATTTGAAGCTCAGATAAATGCAGACGCTATAGATAAATGGTTATGTATGCTAGAAGGATATTTTTTTATTCATGATTTTTCCAGCCAGGAAAATATTACTTTTGCACTTCTCAAAGCCACCCACCACATCAAGGAATAGTGGGAAACCTACTGTGAGAAGAAGGAAGAAAGTACACCCTCACTATCTTCAGTGTACCCACTTGGAATTCATTCCAGGATGCCATAAAGGAGCAGTACTACCATGTTGAGAGCTATGAGGACAAATACATAAAGTGGACCATGTTGCAGCAAGGAAGGGACCAAGACATGCCAGAGTTTACCAATGTTTTTCATACCCTTTGAACAAAGTTGGGTATCAAGGATTCTGAGTGACATTTTGTACTCAAGTCCCATGAATGCCTACAAAGATATATCCAATACGAGATGGAGTTCCTCAACATCTCCTTGCTCAACATGACATATCGATACATTTTCAAGACTGAGTAGAAGTTTAAATAGAAGAAAAAAGAATTTAGATCTATGAATCTGAAGCAAGGGAAAGGCATCCCCAATTTTTAAAGAAAAGGACAAAGCCAAGGTGAGGTGATCTAGGAAAACCCACCAAAGCTGCAAGTAAATAAAAACACCTCGAAGAAAATGAAGGACACAGGAAAATGGTGTGAGTTCCATAAGAGCTCCACTCATAACACAGGGGAGTGTCAGCCCAAGCAGTCACTAGTGGCTAAGCTAAAGGCTTACGAATCAGATGCATGTTCTAACTCTGAGTCAAAACCTGATAAGAGGAATGAAAAAGGGAAGAAGATCATTGATGCAGAGCCTAGTGCCACCATGGTCACCACCAAGATCTTGAAGAATGAGTCTGAAGATCCAGAGGAGGGGGAACACCTCTTCCACTCAAAAATGCGGGTGAAAGGTTTTTTGATGCAGTTCATTGTCGACAATGAGAGGAAAACTAACCTCATTTCAAGAGAGGTCATGAAGTGGTTGGGTCTACTGACTACAATACATCTGCAACCATACACCATCGGGGGGCTTCAGTAAGGACGAGATCTCTGCATCAACCAACAGTGCCACTTTCCCTACAACATCAAGCCCTTCATGGATGAGGTACTATGTGATGTTGCTCCTCTTGAATTTTATGATGTATTATTAGGAGAACCATACTTGTGGAAGCGACATGATGTATATGAGTCTAGACCTCACTTCATGATTACTACTTTTGGTAATAAGTTGTATAATATACCAGAGGTAGCCCCACCTACCACCATCTCTTTGATCTCCACAAAGAAATGCAGTAAGATCATCTCACAGACCCGGAAATTTATTTTCCTTATGATTTTCCCTCATGGCAAGAAGAATATTGTGGCCACGACTTCCAAACATGGCTCCTTCGCACAACAAAAAAAGATGGATATGGTCATGGAGAAGTATATGGACATTTTCGCCTCACCTATAGGGTTACCTCTGCATTTTCAAGTCAATCACTCCATTGATCTAACCCCGGGCATTCCACTACCAAATGGATTGCTCTATTGATGCTCTGTTTTGGAGAACAATGAGATCAAGAGGTAGATTCAGGAGATGTTTCAAAAAGGGCACATCAGGCCAAGCTCATCACTCTATGGCAGCATGATTGTAGTAGTACTAAAGAAGGATGGACCTGGAGACTTTGTATTGACTATCGAGCGTTGAACAAGATCACTGTCTGGAATAGGTACCCAATCCCACAGATTGATGACCTTCTAGACTAGCTCAAGCGCGTAAAGTATTTCAACAATATTTACTTGAAGTCTAGTTACCATGAGGTGCCTATCGAACCCTCTGATGTGTGGAAGACTGCCATCAAATCCAAGGAGGGCCTTTTTGAATGGTGGATCATGCCTTTCGTGTTGACAAACTCCCCCACAACCTTCATGAAATTGATGGATGACATCTTGCGACCCTTCAACACTACATTCGTGGTTGTGTATTTAGATGACATCTTGATCTTCAACCAGAGTTGGGAAGAGCACCTCCACCATATTTGACAAGTCCTCCAAAACCTGTGACAACACAAGTTGTGTCCCCATATGGAGAAATGCACTTTTGGCATGAACCAGGTTCAATATTTGGGGTACATCATTGATGAGGAGGGTGTGCATGTGGATCCAACCAAGATACAAGTCATTTAGGATTGGCCGATACCAACAACTCTAATAGAGCTTTACATCTCCCTAGGCCTTGCCAATTTCTACCGTAGGTTCGTGTTAGGGTTCTCTGATCTCACTTGGCCTTTAAGTTAAGTCACCAAGGGTGGAGCAAAAGAAAATTTCTTTTGGTCCAAAACCCAATAGAAGGCATTTGTCGAGTTGAATCAACGGTTCTACTCTACACTAGTGCTCATATTACCATACTCACAACAACCATTTAAGATTAAGACAGATGCCTCCGACTATGCTATTGGTGTAGTTCTTACTCAGTAGGGGCATCTAGTCGCTTACCACAGTGAGACGCTTTCAGACACAGTCTGAAAGTATTCCACCTATGACTAATAAATGTATTCCATTGTACAGGCCTACCATCAATGAAAGCATTACATTATGGGGAAGGAAACAATCATCCACATAGACCATCAACCCTTGCAGTTCATACAGACACAACAGAAATTGTAGAATCATCGCCATTAGAAATGATCCACATACCTGCAAAAATTCCATTTGAACATTAAGTACAAGAAGGGTAGCACCAATAATGTTGCAGATTGCCTCAGCTGACCACCAGTCATGGCGTTGATCACTATGCTTGACTCCTGTGGTTACAAGACTTCAGGGTGGACACATATTTATGAGAGTGATCCAGAATTCGGCAGCGCATACTAGACACTCCTAGAAGGTAAGTGAGTTCCAAATTTTCACCGCCAGAATGCACTATTATGTAACTTGGGACACATTTGTGTTCCTTCAAGTGAGTGTTCCAAGATGATTTGAGAGGTGCACTACAGATGGGTTGTTGGACATTTTTTAGTAGGGAAAAGAGTGGTAGTACTACAAAAGTATTTTTATTGGCCGAATCTTCGTCAAGATGTTGGGAGGTACATTAAATCTTGCATTGCATGTGCCATTGCCAAACCAACCATCAAGAAGCAAAGCCTATATATTCCACTACCTACTCCTAGTCGACCTTGGGAATCCATCTCCATGGATTACATGTTGGTCCTTCCTTGTACTAATCATGGCAACGATTGTATTTTCGTGGTCATTGATAGATTATTGTGGCCTGTAACAAGAGTATCACAATAGAGGCCAATGCTAAGCTATTCTTTGAGCGAGTGTGGGTACACTTTGGGATCCCATAGTTCATTATATCAAATCGAGATAACATATTCCTAAGTTCATTTTGGTGAAGTCTTTGGTCGATGCTGGATACCAAACTCACTAAGTCCATGACTTTCCATCCCCAAACTGATGGCCAAATAGAGGTCGTCATATGATGATCATACACATTCTACGCATGTACAACTAGAAGCATCCATGCACATGGGATGAAAGCATCCCCTATCTCTAGCACAACTACAACAAAGCTCTCTAGAGCTCAACGAACCATAAACCCTTTCAGGTAGGGTTAGGATTTAACCATTATGTCCCACTAATGTGGTCATACCATTTGCAGCTACTTAGGCAGATTCCGCTCATGTCCAGTCCAAAGTCGACATGGCTAACAACCTCATTGAGCGCATTCAACACATATTCCAACAGGTCCATGATATATTATACAAATCTAATGCTAAGTACAAGCATCTCCATGATCAACATCGGGTGCCACACAAGTTCCAGGTGGGTGAAAAAGTTTGGCTATATTTACAGAAGGAGTGCCTCACTGGACCCCACCTCAAACTTCGCCCAAAACAATATGGGCCATACACCATCCCCAAGGCTATAGGGAATAATGCCTTTGAGCTCAACATTCCACCATTCCATGGTCTACACCCAGTGTTCAATGCAGACCACCTTCAACCATACTTTGCACCATTATTGGACACATCCGATATTACAAAACCACTCACACCAACAAAGCTAAACCCAAACATAAGGGAACATGCCACAAGTGATCAAATCATGGACACAATGATCAAGAACAATCGCTAGTAGAATATCAAACTATATCAGGCTATTAAAGTTGGTCAACTCATGCACTAAGGCAAGTGGCTCACCAAGGACCAAGTTCAACAAAATTTCCCCCATCTCATGGAGGCACTCAATGCAATGGGGACCATTGCTTCCTAAGGGGCAAGAAATTATCTAGGTGGATACTGGTCGCCACTTTCTTATTCCACTTGGACCCCCAACATTGTCTCTTTTAGTTTTTTAGTTTCCTTAATTATAGCACAATTTACTATGTTTGGTAGTTTTTTGGGTCCTAAACTTTTGGAGCAATTTTGAGGCCCTAAATGAGGCTTCTCGGGTGGTAAAATATGAGTCTTTGACTCATGTTTTCATTTTGAATTTTTAGTCTGCAAATAGATCTTTCTAACGAGGTATTATGTGTGTCAAACAGAGATCATATGCCAAAGTTACAACCCCAGGAAGTTGATGTACCAATTTAACCAAACAGGGCCCATAGTTTTAGCACTTCATCTCCTAGGGTTGGCTTTTTGGATGTTTATGGTTTTCCATTGTTTCTCAATAATAGATAGGCCTTAAAGCCTCATTGTAACATAGTTTAGGGGCATGTAACCACCACATCTCTTCTCAAGGATAAGCTACCATTGCCCGAGCTAGTTTATTTCCATTCTATTTGTAAGCATATTTCAGTATTTGATATTAATGAACTGAAGTGTTATTTGTGTTGTATCTCTATATTTGTCATTATATTTGTGATTTTTTGTGTACCTGTTTAAGTTTGGATCAATAGTCCAGTCATCAATGCATGACCATATCAACCACACATCATGACCACATGCATGACAACTACACCCATATCAATGTATGCATAATCAACATATGGATGACATGCATGTCTACACGATACATACAAACACTGACATTCATATCTAGTGCATAACGAACATAAAATTATGATAAACAAATCCAACAACAATGCCATTAACTTTTCACATGGACAGACCACTATAACCATAGCCAACACCATGCATACACAGCCAATACATATACCACAAACATGAGAACACATATGTAATTGACATGAACGCATGACCAGCACACCACCCATCTAATCCAAGGGGTGAACCATGCTCTAATACCACTCTGTAACACCCTCCTCCCAATTAACTGACCAACCAGAGTAAACATGTGATGAGAGGCTACTACGATCTCATTCAACCTCCTAGGTCACCTTAAGGAAGTGGAACCCACAAAACACAACCAAAATGACCATCCACACATCCTACAAAACCTCCAAGAGCTATCCCACCTATCTAGGTGACCAACTCCTGAGGAAACTCAACAGTTCAAGGACCTAGAGCTCCATTCTCTCCCTCGCCAAGCCCTCCAAGCAACTGAGGGTCCCAGTCACTCCCATGAGCCTACCTTAGTGCGCCTGTAGCCTTTTTTTCCCTGTGTTATGCCAGTGACTGTGATATTTAAGGTGAAATTATAGGGCTAGGACCTAGTCACAACCCAAAACTTCATGGAATTCACATAAATGAAAATAAACATAGAGACAATGATGCCAATACAAATTCTTGAACAAACACTTGATAGGACCCCTACTAGCCATGACAAGAATTTCTTCAAACATGTCACAAATATGTATTCTACAGGTCATAATAACAAATCTGAGCACAAGGGTCTTATACTTATCTGAGAATCACTAAGAAGCATCTATGCCTTATGACAATAGTTGCATTATCATATATTGGGTCATACATTCATTGTACATTAATTTACAAATAAAAACATGATGAGAACCATACATTTTCATTGTCATAAAACACATTCATAACCAACATATAAACAACAAAAATAATGAGGATACAACAACCATAAATGCCACATATAATCCAATACATTTTCCCACAAAATACCAAGGAAATAAAATCTTATTAATGAATGCAAAATCCAACCCACTATGGGACTACCACGTTCCACCTGATTGTAGATTAGATGAGCCAAGTCTCTCTTTAGCCAATCACCCCTGTGCCATATTCCAAGCATGAATGATGGACTCAAAACAAAAGAACCAACTAGGGATTCTAGAGGTTAAACCACCTCATCCTCATCAATAGAATCAAGCTTTACCATAATCCTCACTAGATCCCTAGGCCATGAATAGTCATGGATGACACTAGATTTTCCCACCTGCACTGTGAGTTATTTTCATGTCTCCTAGTCTCTAGGATTTACTGCTATCCACAATTTGATCTATGGATCACTGAGCCATAATCATGACATCACCCTCTAGGATTTACCATATATCTTACCATTCATTGACAAGGATTCCTAGGCCTGATGAAGGACAACTGCCTCTAGGATTTATTGTATATACCGCCATTCACCGATCGAGGATGCCTAAGCCCACTGAGGCACAAAATACTTGACTTTACCACAACCCACAATCCGGTTCAAGGGTCACTAGGATAGTGGTTTTATTGCAATCCATAGTATGGTTCAGGGATCACTAGGCCATCTGTTCTTTCATTCATAGGTTCACCTCACTCAACTTTGAATCCATTCAACAATCCAACTCAACCAAAACATGAGAACCACATCTCACCATGGCTATCAAGAAATGGCAAGGCAAGGCTGAAGAACATTGTCACACTTGGAAAAACCCATTCCCATGACAACAAGAGAATCAAGAACACACATGCATAACCATGCATTCAAAATCTATCAAGGAAATCTCACTTGCAAATCAATACCTGCAAGTAAACATGATGTAGCTATTTGGTCTTACTCTTCCTTACTTGATATTTTCTTCCTCTTAGCCTTATTTTCCTTTCTTGATCCAATGTTGAAGTGCCCTAAGAAAACTCTAAGTATCCAAGAGTGTGTGAGAGAGATAATAGAGAGAGAGCTCCAAAATTGAACTGACAAAAGGTACCAAGTGATCCTCAAAATCCTTTTTATTAATGAGGCCTCTATTTTCTTCAATTCTCCATTATTTTCCTTGATTTTCCTCCTCACATGCAACCTGTGACTCTTCACCTTCCGTTTCTCCTATTTACCATTATTTTTATAAATAAATCACCAAAAATTCAATTTTTCCTTTCCAAAGCCTTTTTCATTGCCATTGCCAATTTCCTTAGCCATAATAACAAAAATGAACACCCACACTAGGATGCCTTACCCAACATTCAACTTTTAATAAGTGTCCCATAACTATGGTTATGAATTTTCCTTTATTAACTTTAATTACATGGAATTTTCATCAGGGCTATTACAGATTGACCCCCATCAGCTTTAGATCAAATGGCTCCTCGCATTGATTGATGAGATTGTTTTTAAGACCCTTTTCTTCTGAAACTAAAACTTTTGGGACATTATTTTTAAAGGAGGGGACTCCACCGCCTGCCCTCATCTCAGTTTTCCCTCTAGTGCCAACCATGATAGTGCAGAAGATGTAGCCATGAGGAGAAGCTAACACAAAATTGGAATTGGATGCCAATAATTCTACAAAACCTACTAGCTACATAACCCTTTTTTGTAGTAAAAATTCATTATTGTACTTATACACATATACAATATTTGAATTAATGTTATAATAAAATATCTTAATATTTTGATATCGATACATGAATTTATATGATTATTTTATATTATAATATCACACTTTAATAAATATATATTATAATGTTACTAATATAATACACTTAAAAAAAATATTAATACTTCATAATTATTTTACAGTTATATTTTTTTCATTTAAAAAAACTATATTTTTTTAATGAGAAAATGAAATATAGAACCTTAAAAATTAGGGGCATAATATATAATATGGTCAATATGGTTAAGACAAAGCCCCAATTAAAGGAAAAACACATAGAACCACAATTAAAAAAAAAATAAAGAGCCAAAAACCAAAACACCAAAAGTTCACAAAACTATTTTCAATACATGTGCCAAAAAAACGTTACTACTCTTAAAAAGTTAAGAACTAAGTCTAGAGTTGTCAACATTGTAATTCATTATATAAAATTTATTTCTTGGAAAGAAAATCCCTAGTTGAGAAGTCTTCAAGGAAAATTGAGCATTAGGTAAGAGTAATGCATCTTTAGAAAGATTATCAACATCCACATTCAAGCCCCTGTCAATATGTGTAAACATAATGTGTTGAAGCAATACAATGATCTAATGGAGTTGATATTCCATTTGAAAAAGCTCTAAATTCAATATTTGATTCCTACCATTCATCTAGTTAAATTCCAATTTAGAGTGTCCAATGACCTGTAAAACATTAAAATTCTTGTTCTTGGTAATTATGAGCAAGAGAAAAAATGCCTTCAACTCACCCAAACTATTTTTCCCAGGTGTCTGGTTTACTTTTACTGAGATTGAATGAGTAGAAAATATTGGGAATGAATCCTAGACCCATAAGAGGCACTAAAACTTGACACGCTCCATGAAAAAGCTCCAATTCTTTGCTTGGTTAACCTAATTTTTAATCCATCAGAACTTCCTTTACCACTAGAACAATATTGTATTCATTGAATAATGTTATTTTGTTGTTACATTACCTTAATGAAGGCATAACCCTTGTCCTTGAAAAAAATGGCACTCCTGAGTAGTGAGATCCCCCATATTGTTAATATGGGAAATTCCCTTAAATATTTCAATTATGGTCAAGAAAAAAAAATCATGGAAGTAGTCGAAGATGATACCATTTTCATTTAGACTCCCAACGCTCTCTTTATGTCAACCTACATTAAAAAGATAGTCTAGGAAGGTACACTCAATGATCTATTTATTACACTTACATATGTAACATAGACCTAGCCCATGTTTTTTTCTAAGTTGAAATCTATCCTTGGTTAGACCTTTCCCATTTAACACCAAGAAAAATAAAAGGAGCCCCTTCAAGTCCCCCCTGATCCTCCATAATGTCAAGGACAACCAATAGATTACAGATTATTGCATCTCCTACTATACTTGTTATCCAATTTTGGTTGAATATTAGCCTAGACATTATTGTATTCCCAAACTATCTCATCCTCTTGCTCAGAAAGATGGACAAGAGTATTACTTAATTCAATTATGAAAAATTACCAATTATTATTTCATTTCTCGTCCAAAGGAAGGTCAGTAGTAGATAACCAACCTCGAGCCCATGTAGTCATATTGGAAGCATCTTTGATTGGATTTAGAGTACATGGTCACATAGAATGAAGCTTGGACACTTAGATACCATTACGTAGAAATGCATTAACATTATACCCCATAATAACATCCTTCCCAGTATAGACCAATAAATTGATCCAACCTTCCAAGCCAAGACCCAATGAGTGTAAAGGAAAGAGTGAGAGCCCTCCATTGGTTCAGTAATGTTTGATCACTTCTCCTTCTATTCCTTATCTAGTACTATATAATTTTAGGCTACGTATTTATCGATGAAGAATCTATGCTAGAGACTATTCCTAGTTATGAATACCCAAAGAAATTTGATTTCTAGGGTATTCTAAAATAGCCAAACATATTTTAAATCTCATCCTCCACGAGATTTAGGTTTTGAAATGGATTTCCAATTTGCTAAGTGAGAATCAAAGTACTTATCTTGGCCTTTCCATAAGTAATTAAAAAATACTATCCGAGTGTGATTAAGGACAATGTTTGGAATGAGAGTTAAGAGGTCTCAATAAAATGAAGTGGGCTTGAGCATAGATTCTACGAATACAAGCCTACCACCACCTGACAACTAGCGAATATGCCAACAATTGCTAGAAAAAACCATTTCCAATTAGAAACACTATAATTATTCAATTTAAGCATAAACCAGTACCCAACGTTTTGATTCTATGCGAGACAAAATATGAACACAATTCCTGCAAATAGTAAATGAGTGAACCTTTCAACTTGGTTGAATAATACCCTTTGAAACGTATTGACCCTCCTTACCTCACCAATAGCCCTGTTAAGACCATCAACTATTAAAAAAAAAAAAAACAAGATAAGGGGACAAAGGGCATCATTGAAGGAGCCCCCAACCAATCCAAAGAAATAAGACCCTAATCCATTATAAGCACTATAAAATAAACTTTGGTCACACAACATATGCTCCTTTTTACAAGAGGTAGCTCAAATCTAATATGAATAAGTAGTAAATGGAGATATAACTAGGAAACATGATCACAGGTTTGGGATAGGTCAATTTTGACAACTAAGTCTTGTTGTATCTAGGTTTTAATAATATGTAAACCTTCTTGTTCTAGTATATAGATTTGTGAATGAGACAACCCTTTAAAAATCCAAATTAGTCCAAATAAATTATAGTGGAAAGAATAGGCTTAAGGAGGACAATAATTGCCTTCGCAAATTTTTGTATAAACAATTTTAGAGTGCAATCAACTTGAAATTATCAAAAGACTTTGGATATTTTGCTTTAGGAATGATGCCAATGAATGAATAGGTTGTGTACCATTGCATTTTAGAGACTATTGAACTTCTTCCACAATCCTAAGTAGATCATCCCGTAAAGTACTGAAAAAAAATCTTCATAAAGCTTAGTTGTCCGCCTGTTTGGCATCAAACTTTTATCCCATTTGAAAGTGCATATTATGGCCAATAATTTAGACTTCATGACCTCCCTAAAATATCTCATGGTCTCATCATCTTCAATCAACCTAGGAAAATAAGAAATAATATTGAGAACCTTACCCATATCCATATGTTTATTTTGGGTAGTTGTAGGAGGCATTCCTTGGCTACACAAGTTAAAAGAAAGAAAAAATAAATATTAATTAAAATTAAATTAAATTTATTTTAAATTTAATTTGGAAAGAGACATGCCTCTTTGGGCACTCTAATATCGCTATAAAAAGACACTTGAACTTCTAATTTTCTCACACATTCATCACTCACATTTTTCTCTCTCTCTCCCTTACTCATGACGAGCAATCTCAAGAAGAGGTTGAAGTTTCTAAGGAGTTGAATTTATGAGATATTTAATGTTTGACTAGTTGAATTTTTTGAGGATAATTACTTAATGATTTTCTGGAGTGTGTTAGAGTAATATCATATATCGTTGGAAGTAATTGGTAGAAGATTGTGCTTGTCTAATTAGCACCAAAAAATCAACATGTTATCAAAGCATAAATTATGGTGGTCATTGTTAAATTTTTGGGGTTGTTACAATGTTTATGTACAACATATTTACTTTTACTTCTACCTAAATTTATGCAAGGAATTCCATAAATTATGGTCGGTAAATGTGTTTAATTACCAAAATATAAAGAATGTAATGCATATTTACTTTTTCCTTCTACTTAAATTTATGCAAAGAATCACATAAATTATGGAGGAATAATTTAACAAATTTGTTGATGGATTATCACATAATTCCAATGGATTAAAATATAAATTTTAATATGGGGAGAGATTTAACCTCATAGCACAAATGAGTAAATCGTTAGACAATATGTGTGGGTGAATAGTGATGTAGATCCACTAGTGTTCAGGTAGAATGGAAGGATGTAGCCTATTGGAGATCCAAAGGGTCCCTCATGATGATGAGGAGAAAGAGGCTCCAAAGGATGTAGGTTCAGGTCCTTTTATACCTATGGAACATCATTTATATCATCACGAAGACCCTAAAGGGCCCATTGAGCTAGTGGACCCACATAGGTTCGTTGTTCCAAAATCCAAAAAGAGGTCGACATGGGTTTGAAGTAAATTGAAGGATGCAGAGGGGCATGCAACTATCCATGGCACCTTTAGCGAAAGAAAGTGTCATAAGAGTTACTCAGGATATGCAACACTGATGAGTCACATCATTGATTTCGAGCCATCCAACTATAAGGAGGCAACAAGCCAACAAGTTTGGATGGATGCCATGATGGAAGAATATAAGTCCATCATGAAGAATGATGTGAGGGGAATTGTTTTGAGACCTAAGTGGAAGTCAATGGTGACTTCCAAGTGGATCTATAATATCAAGCATGTGGTAGATGGAACCATACGTAAGTACAAAGTGAGATTCGTGGCATGTGGGCTCTCCCAAAAAGAGGGAGAGGACTATGAAGGGACATTCTCTCTAGTTTACAGATACACTTATATTAGAACCATTATTTATGTTACTTATATTATGGGTTGGAATTGCATTAGATGGATGTAAAACCTATTTCCTCAATGGAGTGATTGATGAAAAATTACACATAGAGCAACCATAGGGATTTTAGGTACATGAGGAGTCTCATGTTTGGAGACTAAAGAAGGATTGGTATGGACTCAAGTAGGCACCACAGGCTTGATATTCTTGGATTGTTGGAAACATGATGATTCTTGGTTTCACTGAGATTGATTCCAATCTTAATACTTACTACAAGGTTGTTAAAGTGTGGCAAAAAATGGGTGAGATATTTCTTGGTCAAGGAAAGTAGGTTATTGCGATCCTTCAGAGATTTGGGATGATGGACTACAAGTCCATAGCCACTCTCACTATGACCAATCTGAAGAAGTTGTGGGGCTCTAAATCATATTTGGTGGATCCCTCTATGTATTAATAGTTTATACTTGATCCTTTATGTATATGGTTAATACACACTCTGAGCCGGTTCATGGTGGAACCTGGGCATGTGTAATGGATTGCAGCAAAACATGTGTTGAGATATCTGCATGGCACAGTTAGTTATAGATTTAGATATGTCTCAAATGATGAAGTATAATTATAGCAATACACAGATTTTGATTGGGTAGGAAGTGCCAAAGTCTAAAGCAGGAAGGGCACATCAAGATTTTCTTTAGTTTGGTTTCTACTATGATATCCTGGGTAAGTATGAAGAAGACATCTAACACACTCAACACTACAGGGGTTGAGTATATTGCATCTAGTTTGACGAGTTGTGAAGTAGTGTGGCTTTGGAGGTTGCCCACATGATTGTTTGATCAGGTGTTGGAGACGACCTTGATGATAGGTTGAAGAAAATTGAGATCAAGTACCACTACATTCAAGACCTGGTATAGAAGGGAGTAGTGAGGCTCCAATACATTTCTACAAATGAGTAGGTTTTTGAAATTCTCACAAAGCCTCTGTCTCGGATGAAGTTTGTCTACTTTAGGGAAAATATTGGAGTGGTTGAGAATGCTTTCCTCATTGAGAGGGAGTGTTGATGTTTTAGCATCAAGAAAGACATTATCTCTAGGTCAAGGGTATTGACTGAGTGCCCTGTAATGTGGCTAAGGAGAATGGCCTAAATAGTATCATGGCCCGACATGCTCACCTGGTAGAAGGTTATGACCATATTGCCAAGGGTTACTTGGCTAGTGGGTAGAGTGAGTGCCTCAAAGCATCAAGAAAGTGAATTATATGTCATGACATGGGGGAATGGTAAATAGTCCCAAGGTTTAACCATTGGTCAGGGAAAATTGACCTAGTTATAGTCGATGACTTGGTTAATTGGTGACCCAAGACAATTTTTGTTTTTACCTTGGTTAGGGGGTACCTAACCATATTACCAAAGGGTATTTGGATAGTGGTTGAATAGGCCCTTTTCATGATTCCGATGAAGGATGTTTTCCACATGGTTCTAGAATGAAACATGAAGTGGACGGATACATTAACATAACAGTTTCATTTAATTTGTTCTTAGGATGGACAAGGTCTTTTTCTAAGTGGAAATCCCGAGCAAGTCAAGGTGAATATCTCCCTATCTAAGAGGAAGTATTGATTTTTTAATAGTTTTAGTTGGTATTCCCTAGCTACACAAGTCAAAAGAGAGAAAGATTTAAATTTAAATTAAAAGAAAGAAAATTTAATTTAATTTTAAATTTAATTTGAACAAAGATGTGCCTCTTTGGGCACCCTAATATCTCTATAGAAAGACACTTGAACTTCTCATTTACTCACACACTCATCACTCACATCTCTCTCTCTCTCTCTCTCTCTCTCTCTCATGAAAAAAAATCTAAGGAAGAGGTCGAAGTTTCTAAGGAGTAGAATTTCTGAGATGATTAATGTTTAACGAGTTGGTTTTTTGGAGTGTAATTACATAGTGATGTTTTGGAGTGTGTTAAATTAATATCATTAGAAGTAACGATCACTTGTAGAAAAAATTTGCTTGTCTAATTAACACTAGAAAATCAACACCATATGATCTGGGTCCTTAAATAAATTCAAGAAATGAGCCACACCCAACATTGTGAAATTGGGAAAACCTCAAACCATGTTACCATTGGAGACTTGAAGATTATAGATGGTATTGTGTTTTATTCGATGATTTGTGTCATTATGAAAGATTAGTATTTTGGTTCGCAACTACAAGCTATAAAGCATTGCTTTTGAGCCTCCAGGGCTTCTCTAGCATGGATTTTTTTTTTTTAATTCCTTCAAGATCTATACATTTTTCAAGTAATATGGAAGTACACTAATGGCTTGCAGTAAATTCATAAAAATTTTCAAGTTCTTGCTCAATCATATGAAGTTTTTGATCTTATTGAATATGTTCGGCTTGAGCCCATACACTTTCCTTTTCCTTTATCACACCAAGAGAAGAAACAAATTGAACAAAAGGTGACTTGTCAACATCCTATTGCACATTGTCTTTAATTATTTTCAATTAAGCTATGAAATTCCTTGTTTACCACCCATGAGGGGTTGTACTTAAAAGGAGACCTAGGCTTTCCAAAAATCTTTTAATTTTCTAGAAAAATAGGGAAGTGATTTGAGGATTACAGATTAGTGAATAAAAAGTGGTTCAACCTTTGTGAGACACCCTTCTCACCTCCTTTGTTGTTACATAATGTTAGAACAATATAAATAAGCTTGGCATTGATCCACCATACATTTTCTAGTTTATTAAGAAAAAAATTTGCCAACTTTTGTTCTTGAGAAATTGGACCCCAAAATTGTCCACTACTAAGAGTGAAGTTTAAATCCCCACTTACATTGACGTTTTCATTTTTGAGATAGCTAAGAGCAAGAAAATGATTCTAGAAGATCTCTTTCCCCTCATATAACCGATATAAAAAAGGAGTAAAAAGGGACAGTCGAGTTATCTGTTGAAGATTTCAATACATACACTTACATAATAGTAAAACATTTTGTAAATATGCATGATGCGTAAATTCCAATAATGATAACTCTAGAGTGACCGAAAGTGTTCAAACCTTGGAATACCCAGTGTAGAATTTTTTCCATGAAATCGTTACATAACTCATCACACAAACCCATTTATTCTGGAATAAAAGTTACATCTAATTTATCCATAGCTACAAAATGCTTTGGGGATAATTTCTTATCCTTTCCCTCCAAAACAAATGCTTTGGGGATAATTTTTAGCCTTTCCCTCAAGGCCATAGATATTTACAATGTGCACACTAGCATTAGGGGAATTTTGAGGTCTAAAATGGACCTCCTAAGAAAAATGTACAACCAAAATAAAATTTATAAGAACGAATAAGATTCAAGATGATGATATCAACCATGGGGATGATTTACCATTTTTGGAGTAAAAAAGTAAAAAGATTAAAGATAATAAAATAATAAAACTACTTTTTCAACTCGTATTTTCAACTTATCTCCCTAAAATTTTACTAAAATTTAGAACAGGTGTACTCGTTGGATGCAAAATTTGATTCCCTATCCAAGGAGTACCCATGTTACATACTTTCGATAGGCCATGTTACACGCAAATTGAGAAATACATGAAAAAATGTGATTGCAATAATGTATTTCATGTATTTCTCATTTTTCATGTAGTAGGGTCCATCGAAAGTATGCAACATGGGTAATCCTTAGATGATTAATCAAATCTTTCATCCAATGAGCATTTCCACTAGAAATTTGAGTAAATCCATAGGGAGATAAGTTGAAAATGAGTTGAAAAAATAGTTTTTTCTTTTTTCACTCTAAAATATGATGATGTAATGTAATCTTATTGTATTATTTCTATTATTATTTTATAATTTCCTTCAGAGATCCATTTTAGACCTCAAAATTCCCCTAATATGGAGCACCCTCATTAGCTTAGACAATAAACAAAACTCAAAGCCAAATAAACTTACAATGAGGGAAATAGAAGCATCAAAATAAAAATAAAAATTGTGATAGAGAACCATAAATATTACATACTTCCAAAGGATGTGCAATAGAATGTTAAAGAAGTAAAAGAATAATGGCAAGCCAAAGGAGGCTAAGAAAAGTAAGCAATTGCAAACTCCTCCATTAGAGTGAAGGCAAGGAAACAACCAGGGAAAACAATGAAATATTTAGAGAACCCTGGCGAATACATAAAGGCCAATGATGCTAAATGGAACAAAATTAAAAACCCAATGCTCATAAGAAAACATTAAATCCAATGACGTCATGATTGACCACTGCGTGTTAAGGCATTGCGATAACCAAAATAAACTAGTGATATCATAATAAAATAATGCTAAAGCATGCCAATTAGTTGTGGAGTTGGTGGGCACTGGGAGAGGGAGGGCCAAGTCCGGTCCAATCCCACCATGTCTTCGTATATTTTTATTTTTTAATAATTTTAAATTTATTAACATTTTCTATTCATTTTCACATTTTTAATTTTAATAAATTTTATTATTCATTTTCAATAGAAATAAAACATATAATTATAATAATTTTATATATTTTTATTATGAGTAATTAAAATGAATATGTTAATACATATAAAGTTAATTAATTAACTAATTATTTATTATACTAAAATAAATAATGTTATAATAATATAGAGGTCGGAAAATTTATTTTAACTCACTTATCAAATTGGCACTGAGGATAACCATCTTTAGTTGCTAACAGATGTAGGTTGACTCATCACCTTTAATCAAGGAAAACCTCACCACTTAAAACAATCAAATGGTGGTACCTAAAAAGACGAACTTTCACTCCTTCTAGATGCCTCAAAGTCTTGTACAATTAACTTGTTTCTTTCAGTCCAAGAAAACGATAACTTATTGCCTTACTTTCCAGAACTTTGAAAAAAACAACCCTCAATCAATTTAGTATGCAATTTCTTCATCTTCTTTTTTTTGAACTCTCATCCCATTCGCGGGCCGGAACGGCCTTTGCGGCCTTCCATAGAACGTTTTTTCATTTTTTAATACGTCATTTTTTAATACGTAAGATAGATACGTAAGATAAATTTGACATTCGGAAATTTAATTTAAGGTGGAAACATCTAAACTAATGGCTCTGTTCTATTTGAATCCATCAGAGTTTTGGAGAGTTCTTCCATGATTGGAGCCTCCGACTTCCTCCATGATCAGAGTCTTGGGTGGTTGTTAATTTACATTTTTATTGGATCAAAAGGGTATTTTACAGTTCAGTTTACTATATAATGTGATGTTTTCAATAAAATAGTAATAATAATAATAAATTAATGTCTATCTAAATAATAATGATATATATATATATATATATATTAATTATATAATTCAACACAAAACTATTTATAAAATGAATAAAAGAACTGTATCTTATAGATATATTAAAATTTTTAATGACAAATATTTTATGCTAAAGTTGTAATATTTGAAAATATTAATTTTTTTTATCTTGCTATATAAAAATATTTAATATTAATATTAAAAAAATTAATATTAATACCAATTTAGATCTATCTTAAGCCCTAATCTAGAGGGATCAAATCTTTTGAGATACAAATTTCTTTGAGTATGAAAAGAGATTTTTGATCCCTCTCTGCCATTACTAAATCTAGGTTAAGCTGCATCTACTCCGGTTTAAATAAAAATCATGTATTTTTCTAAATTTTCAATACTTAAGGTGACACCAAGTGATTATAATTCATTATTAGAATTGTAGAAAAAAACTTAAAACAAACAAATCTTATATAAAATAAAAAGAAACTCTAAATCATGTATTTTTTGAAATTTTCAATACACCAAGTTATTATAATTCATTATTAGAACGGTAGTAAAAACCTTAAAACAAAAAAAAACAACTTATATAAAACAAAAAGAAACTCTAGTGCTCACATGTCATTGCTCTACATTAATTAAAACAAAAAAATCTTATATAAAACAAAAGGAAACTCTAGTGCTCACAAGTCACTGTCACTGCTCTACATTAATTAAAACAAAAAAATCTTATATAAAACAAAAGGAAACTCTAGTGCTCACATGTCACTGCTCTACATTAACCACCCAAATAATAATGTATTATGAAGCTTGGGTTATGAAATAAACACACATTTTATTGTCATTATTATTATTTATCATTCTACAACCTAGTTTTAAGTGTTTATGCATTCTACAACCTTGTATGATGTGTAAGCATGTTCATGTCGGTATGCCATCAAAGTTGAAAATCTAAAAATAAAAAATAGTTAATTTATATGTTTTATATACTTATTCAAATTCAACCTATATGATAAAATAACTATTGAATACATAAGATAATTGTATTGTAATACAATTATCTCACTTGAGAAACTAAAAAATAGTTAAGTTAAATGTTTTATATATTTATTCAAATTCAATGTATATGATAAAATAACTATTAAACACATAAGATATTTGTATTGTAATACAATTATCTTATTCATTTAATAGTTATTTTATCATATAGGTCAAATTTGAATGAATCATAAATTTATTTATAACAAAAAATTATCACATTAAAATTCCAAATCAGGTAAAATTTTAAACATCTTTACTCTTTACTAAAGCCTATTCTAAAAGGGTTATTTCAGCACAAAGAATCTAAAATCTTGGTCCAAAATCTTTTAATTTTTCTTTTAATTAAATATTTATAAAATGAATCAAGGAAAACCATATCCTATAGATATATTAAAATCTCTAAAGACATAAATATTTCCATGTCAAAATTGTATATATTTGATTTTTTTTTTTATCATTGCTATGTAAAAATATCATTAAATCTAATATTTAATAATATATTATAATATTAATATTAATATATTATATATTAATAATATAAATTTAATAACTTAGTATTAATACAAACTCTAGATATATATGGGAGGGAAGAACAAAGACAAAGTGATAGAGGTAGAGAGATAGAGGGAGTGAGAGGCATGAGAGAAAGGGAGAGAGGAAGGATGAGAGAGGACTTGAGAGACATGAGAAGAGAGGGGATAGAGAAATGGAGTTGGAAGGAAAGAGAGGGAGGGAAGAAGAATCACATAGAAATAGAAAAATGGGGAGAGAGAGAGGGAGTGAGTGACAAGGGATAAATGGGGAGAGAGTGTATATGTTTGGGGGTGAGATAAGGAGAAGAGGAGGAGAGAAGGAGAGATAGTGACAAAGTTGGGGAGAGAGCGGGGGGGGGGTGGAGAGAAAGGTAGGGAGAGGAAGGAAGAGAGCTTGGATGTGAGAGAGAGAAGGAGAGATGAAGGGAGAGAAAGAGGGAGGTAAGAATAAAGACACAAAGAGAGAAAGGTGGAGAAAGAGAGAGGGAGTAATAAGGGAGATGGAAATAGAGGAAGAGGGAAGAGATATAGAAGGGTGGAGAGAGGGAGAGAAGGGGAAGAAAGAGAGAGAGGGAGAGGAAGGGAGAGATAGATAAATATGGAGAAAGATTGTGTAGGTTTTGGGGGTGATATAGAGTGACAAAGAGAGATAGATATAGAGATGGAAGGTGAAGAGAGAAAAGAAGAGAGAGATGAAGAGAGGGAGAGATAAATAGATATGGAGGGAGAAATCATGTCTGTTTGGGAGGGGGGGTGAATTAGAGGGACAAAGAAGGAGAGATGGAGAAGGGGGGGGAGAGGTAAGAAGGATTATTTCACTAGATGCATTGATTTCAATGGAGATGGTGATTTTTTATCCTTTTTGATTGGTTGCATTGAAGGAGAAAAACAGAAGGACATGAGAGAGGAAGAATGAACAGAGAGAGAAGGAGAGGAGTGAGAGAGGTAGAGAAGGGTAAGAGAGGGAGAGAGAGGGAGACACACATATTGAGGGGGGAGAGAGGGGAGAGAGTGAAGGAAGGGAGGGAGATAGTGATAGGGTTGGAGAGAGAGAGAGAGAGAGGAAAAATAGATGGATTTGGAACGGGAGAGAGGGAAGGAATAAAGAAGACATACAAAGAGAAAAGTGGAGTGAGAGAGAGGGGGGAGTGAAAAGGAAGAGATGGAGAGAGAGTGTGTATGTTTGGGGGTGAGATAGAGAGACAAAGAATGAGAGATGGAGGGAGATATAGATATATATGGAGGGGGGGAGAGCGAAGAAGATTTCCTGTACTAAATGCATTGAATTCATGGTAGATGGTGATTCCTAATCCTAATTTATTGTTTGCATTAGATGCATTAATTTTAATGTATGTTAACTTCTAATGATATTTGATTGCTTGCACTAGATGCATTGATTTTAGTGTAGATATTGATTTCTAATCATATTTGATTGCTTGCACTAGATGTATTGATTTCAGTGTAGATGCTTTGTAATTCTATTTGACTTCTTACACTAAATACATTGATTTTGTAGATGTTGATTTCTAATTCTATTTGATTGTTTGAACTATATGCATTGATTTTGGTGTAGATGGTGATTTCTAATTCCATTTAATTGCTTGCACTAGATGCATTGATTTTCTAGATGTTGATTTCTAATTCTATTTGATTGTTTGAACTATATGCATTGATTTTGGTGTAGATGGTGATTTCTAATTCCATTTAATTGCTTGCACTAGATGCATTGATTTTACTTTAGATGTTGATTTCTAATCATATTTGGTGCATTTATTTTAGTGTAGATGTTGATTTCTAATCTTATTTTATTACTTGCAAATCCTCAACCTAAAAAAAAATACAAGTAAAAGGAAAGGAGCAAATGTAAAGCATGTTGGTCCACATTAATTTTGTCCTTCTGCATTGACACCAAAAATATGGAAGACTTATCATTTAATAGCAGATCTATGTATTGATCCTTCAAATTCAAATGGTCTAGCCGGTGTTGTATTGATTTTAGTGTAGATGTTGATTTACAATCTTATTTGATTGCTTGAACTAAATGCATTTATTTTAGTGTAGATGTTGATTTTTACTATTATTTTATTTCGTGTATATATTTTCTAATCTTATTTAATTGCATGTATTAGAAGCATTGATTTCAGTGTAGATGACACGTATGATTTGAGGTAACTCAATGTACAATGGTAGATTAACTTGATTGAATTAACAATGTGTATTGATTTCACTGTAAGCACAAAAAAATGATTGACATTTTGCATTGATTTTTCAACCTATTAATATTGGAGAGCAAGAAAGACAAGGTATGGTGTTTACTACAATTGTCCGAGTTAAAGAATTGAATGGTTTACAATCTCAATTATCCTTTTCATAAAATCCATATGAAAAGATGGAAAGCTAACAAATAATTTAAATATTTTATAAATCTGACCACTCATTAAAAGAAATGAAAGTTACATTATTTGACTTTTGTAAAACAAAATCATCAAAATATTTTGAAGGAAATAAATTATTTCAAGCATTAGCAATGAAACAATGATTCAAGAGTAATCTTGATACCTATTAAGAATTATTAATTGTCAAAAGTTGTGATACCTAAAATTAAATGAAATATATGTGCAGTATCAATAAAAAAAACCATCAAATATTTTGAAGGAAATAAATTATTTCAAACATTAACAATGAAACAATGATTTCAAGAGTAATCTTGATGCAATAAATTATTAAAACTACTCTTCAAAATAATATTTAGTAATACCTAGAGGGACACTATTA
Source organism: Pinus taeda (assembly GCA_000404065.3). Taxonomy (NCBI): domain Eukaryota; kingdom Viridiplantae; phylum Streptophyta; class Pinopsida; order Pinales; family Pinaceae; genus Pinus; species Pinus taeda. Next base: position 30,789 of record APFE030042193.1, read on the forward strand.
AGAATTATTAATTGTCAAAAGTTACGATACCTAAAATTAAATGAAATATATGTGGAATATCAATAAAAAAAATCATTGAAGGAAATAAATAATTTCAAACATTAGCAATGAAACAATGATTTCAAGAGTAATCTTGGTCTAGTAAATTATTAAAACTACTTTTCAAAATATATTTAGTAATACCTCGAGGGACACTATTAAGAATTATTAATTGTCAAAAGTTGTGATACTTAAAATTAAATGAAATATATGTGCATCCTTTTGCAAATTATCAACAAGATTGTCTTCATTTTTCATCACCAACTAATTACTAACAAACAATTACATACACATATAGAAATATAACATAACAATTGTAACATTCACAAATATTACCATCCAAATCCAAACACATAAACACACGAACCACTCAAAACATCCAAGCGCAGACGTACAAACCATTCAAGGCAATCAACAAAAACAAAATTAAGGAGGAGAATGAAATAGTCATGTGAAACAAAGAAAACATAATGTAAATTTAAAAGTAAGAAGTTTATCTCAAACATATACATAATAATGATAATCTAAAAATGTGCCATTGTAGCCCTCAACTGGAACCAGCCTAGATCCATTAACCCCTTGAGATGATCATATCCCTCGAGAGGCAAACCTTTTTTCAAATTCCACACTCCAACCTACAGGGATTTGATCCCTTTGACCCATGACAAATCCAGAGTTAAATGAATCTAGAGTGGTTTAGTTTTATACCATTCAACATTAAGAAAAATAAAATAGAATATCATTTAGTTTTATCCAATTCAATGACACAAAGAAAAACAAAAAAATAGAATGAACGACATTTGACATCATCTCTTCACCATGAGATAAGTAAAATGAATGTAAGAATATGCCTACAACCTAACCCAAAGGGTTAGTTTAGTCATTGGAGTTCCCAAACTACTTTGCTAATGGGAGAGACTTTTGGTGTTAGGCAGGAAGTGAGTTTTTCAATAGTTCTGTCTGGATAATTCATCTCCTATGTCCTTCATTCACATTGAAAAAAAATGCATAAAACCCAAAATAACAGCTATGACATTTAAACCTAAAATAACAGCTATGACAATAAAAAAAAATGTCATCAAAAAATGCATAAAACCTAAATAACAGCTATGACAATAAAAAATGTCGTCCAAAAATGCATAAAACCTAAAATAACAGCTATGACAAGCAAATAATGTCATCCAAATTTCAATAGACGGATCAATGAAATTTGAAAAACAAATAATATTACTCCAGATTTCAATTTACATGTAAGATAAATTTGAAATTCTAGGCGTCCTTGTGAACGTACAAGGCGGGCGCCTCTAAAACGTACAAGGCGGGCGCCTCTAAAGTAGCACCGAGTGACCACCAGAAATCGAACTTGACATACATCTAATAATGCCAAATTTAATCACTAATTTCTTGCTAAGGGAAAAATGCAGGTATTACCAGCTTTAATCTGGGTTTGGGTTCATTTCCGTAACAATGCCGCGTTAGTTAATGCAACAGTACTGGCCACGCCACGGCTAAACCATTTCAATTTGGAGGGTCAATATATTGATGTTTGGCGTCAACGCGGTAGGACTGCATTAATGCGAGCAAACATGCTTTACATTTGCTCCATTCCTTCTACTTATACTTTGTTTATTTTCAGGTTGAGGATCCGCAGGCTAACTGTAACTGCAAAAAGTTAAGCAAAGGCAAGCAATGAGCATAATCACTGTTAATATGATACTGTATTGCAGAGTTGAAAAATTGATTTTTTGTGAAATTGTTATGCAGATGAGCGAGAAGTCGAGTTGGAAGCGAGAGACATCTTCGTGCAGTGGTTGCAAATTCCAGAGAAAGAAATGTACAGAAAAATGCGTTCTTGCGCCTTATTTCCCTCAGAATGATCCCCAGAAATTCATGTTCGTACACAAAGTCTTCGGAAAGGGGCATGTCGCCAAATTACTACAGGTTTGTTTCCTGTACAATTTTGTATATTTGAAAGTCTCCGGGCTGTAATTATCTACTCTTGAGAGCTGTTCCAGGTAAGATTTATTCAGTTTTTTTCAACTGTGAATATTTGAAATGCAAAAATATTGGTTCCACTAATCTCACTTTCCTAAAGTTGGATTAATGTGCCAGACTCCCAGGTAGTTCCATTTTGTGAACTCAATTAATTTTGTTCTCTACCGATTTTCCAGCTTTAAAATTTTGTGATTGGATTGGTGATGGTGTAATCTTTGAATAGGGTATTCCGGCCGAGCAGAGAGGTGATGCAGCAAGCAGCATGGTGTACGAAGCAAGAGCAAGAGCTCGAGATCCGGTCCATGGCTGTGTAGGAGTTATCAAAGATCTCCAGAATGAATTAGCAGAGCTGCAATTGCAATTGGAATCCACAAAAGTAGAGCTCGCTAACATTAGACTGCAGTGCGCTAATCTCTCAACCCTCATTACAGGATATGAGGAAGTTTTGCATCCCAATTTTTATACCGCAGCAGTGCAAGAGTTTGAAGACACGATAATGAACCCCATTGTTTTGGACGATGCAGATTCTCTGCAGTTATGGGAACCACTCTCCAGCTATAGCTCGAAGTAAATGCAAAGGTGACGAATAAAGATTAGATCTAGGGATTTAAAAAGGAAACTGCATGTCTTCTATCTAATGCAAGAATATTATAGCCATGGTTTCATGGCAAACGTTTATTGATAACCACCTTTCTGCTGCTGTCAGTTACAGCTGAAGCGTGAGCACTCGATTCCGTATAATCCCTTATTATCTAAAGTGTTCTGCAAGTATTTTTCTCTCAAAAGTGTTGTTTTCCACCCTTTTTGCAATGAAATGGGGATTCGTTCTAGGGATTTAGGATTTATTGTTTGTATCGTTTTGTTTTTTCTATGTTGTGGAAATTAATTTTAGGGATTCAATGTTGTAGTTTTTGAATGAGTTCAATTATTAAAACTAGATTTTTTTATTAAAAATTATAAACGATTAGAATTAATTATATAATATATATATAATATATATATATATATTAATTTTATCTATATAAAATGTATATAAAATTATTAAAAAATTAAATTGTATTTTTTTATTTAAATATTTTAATTAATTAATATAGAATTTATTTTTATATGGATTTAACAAGAACAAAGGATTAAATTTCTTTATTCAAGTATTTTTAGAATGCAAAATTATAAAGTGCTGTTTTTCGTTGTTTATTTGTATTTTTAAATCTAATAAATGAAGATATATATAAAGACCAAATAAAAATTTTAACTTTAATTTGTTTTTCGTTATATCTACATAAATTACTTAACATAGATTTTCAAATAGTTTATTTAAATTTCTTGTTGAAATATTTTTGAAAAGTATAATATTTACATTTTTTTTTACTACTTTTAGACTAAAAAATATTTTTCTATTTAGAACATAATTTTTATTTTAAAAGGCACGGATGGACAGACAAACTTACACATCTCTTCATAGTGGGTTGTAGAACCCCAACCTGGAAAGATCAAATTTCTTCACATACAAACTTTTTTAGAGTGCAAAATACAATGTGCTATTTTTCACTGTTTAAATTGTATTTTTGAATGCTAAATATAATATATATAGGACCAAATAAAAATTTTAACTATAATTTTTTTTTCCTTTTTCTATATATAGATATATATTAAGTTGATATAAACATAAATTAGTTAACATAAATTTTCAAATAGTTTATTTAAATCTCTTGTTGAAATATATTTTTTTTTACTTCTAATTACTTCACAAATATTCATTTTTTTAAATTGTAGATGACATTATTTTTCTATTTAGAACATTATTTTTAATTTTTAATTTTATTTTAAAGAAGCATAGCTAACAAGCTTACACATCCCCTCATAATGGGCTATAAAATAAGATTCAATGATTAATTTATATTAATCTCTAAAATTTTTGGATTTGAACATTTCACTCTAATTATATATGTAAAGACCAAATCAATATATAAATTACATTAGTACCGTTGAAAAAAAAGCCATCCTCTCATAATGAGCTGGAAAGTAAAATTCAATAATTAATTTATATTAATATCTAAATTCTTTGGATTTGAACTTTTTCACTTTAATTATATATGTGAAGATCAAATCAATATATAAGTTACATTAATATCGTAAAAAAAGGAATGGCACTTCAGATAGTTTCGAGCACCAGAAGAAACCATTAAACTTATATATAAATTGGGCTAATTTTTTGATTAGCATGGAAAATATATATTTATTAATAAATTTTAGATATTGGTTTTTGAATTAGATTTATATTTATAATGTTTTAAAGTTATTTAAATAAATAAAATGTTATAACAAAAAATTAATAATATTCTAGTCGAATTGATATAATAACAAAAAAACTAATAATATTCCATTTGAATTGATATAACAACAAAAAATAATAATAATATTCTAGTTGAATTGATATGGATTGGCTTAGGAGACCTTGCTCGTAGCAATGTGTTAATTAAAGACCAATATTAGTAGGAGACTTCTTTATATGATATTCCTAGAATGTTATTTTGTGGACAAAATGGTTGAAATATGTTATTAAGGAGAGTTGAATTGTTGTGCCATGGAAAGGTAATTCATTTTTTTATGGGATTTTTTTATTTAATGTTTATTTGAAATATAAGAAAGTGAACAACTGATAATTATTTTTAAGAGATAACTTTTTAGTGAGTTATAATATTAAGTTTAATGTTAGTAATTTAGAGGATTGATAAATTAATGGTTTATTAAAAATTTTGAATGTAAAAGAATAGTGGATGAAAATGTTTATTTAAGAGAAGAGAATAAGAATTTTATTGTGGAAAAGGAAGTCTTTCACTTTGGTTGCTAGTAATGTCAAGGATTATAACCGTGATTTTATGGATGTGGGATCTTAGAAGTAGTGTATATTGTATATATGATTTTTTGTTGTTCAACAAACCTTGTTTTTGAATTGACTTTTGAGCTTTTACATCAAAGAGAGGAGTCTTCTCTAGTATAAAAATATTATTGTATCGATATAAAGAATATCATGCGTGATAGCATCTTTCTTTCACTTATGCTTTCTCAATAAAGGATAGTATTCATGAGGCATAAACGAAGGGGGATTTTTCTTTCCCACCCAAAACCATGTTAGTTTGTTATTAGAGCATGGTTATTTTTCACAAGGAGTGTATGGAAACCAATCTTGGATATTTATTGAGAGAAGAAATATTGCTCCTAGAATAACCCATAATTGGGCTCCAAGTAAAAATTAGATTGTAAATCACTATGTTTTCAACAAAAGAAAACATAGATTCATAAGATTGGAGTCGAGAGTAGAAGGTATTGCATACCTTTTGAGAGAAAATTTTCACTAGGGAGATAACCCTTGGAATTTTCCAGGAACTTTTTGAGTCAAATCTAAAATGGAGATAAATCCCAATCATGGAAAAATGGGATGTGATAGATTGAGTAATTATGTCGAAATATATTTCATTTTATGTGGGTTCACAAACACAAGAAAGGTTTATTTCTATAAAATAAGGATGGATGAGTAGGCATTAGTACGGTGGGAAAGTTTGTATCAAGAGAGATTTCATACTAAGCGAAAAAACATATTGCGACTTAGGAGTTTAAGGTAATTGTTAAGAACCAACTCTATCCTATGGAGTATGAAGAAGAGAAGGAGTTCAATTTGCATCCACTTAGACATATATATTGATAAGGAGTTCACAAATATGCTGTCAAGCTTAGAAGTAAGTGCAACTAACTAAGTTACAAGTACCAACCATATGAGCAAAGGGTGATGAAGTAAATTAGTGGGTTGTTTAGTAACAGGAAAACATGTGATTATATTTTAGGTAAAGATCCTTCATGAAGCATACAAAAATATTGTGTATATTGAAGGAAAAAATGGTAAGAAATTGATTAAAGGAACAATCCCTTCTGCAACAACCCTGGTGAAAATTCTTTGTAATAAAAATAATAAAGGCAAAATAATAACCACGGTTGATGGGACACTTATTCCAAGATGAATGTTGGGCAAGACATCCTAGTGCTGGTGTTCATTTGGTTATTAATGGCTAAGGCTTTGGAAAGGTAAATGACAATTTTGGCACATTTTTTTATGAAAATAATGGAAATTAGGAGAAAAGGGAGGTGAAAGGTCATAGGTTGCATGTGAGGAGGAAATTGAAGGAAAATAATGGAAAAAGAAGAAAATAGAGGCCTTATTTATAAAAAAAATTCTGAGAATCAGTTGGTAACCTTTTGTCAGTTTAGTTTTGGAGCTCTCTCATTTCCTCTCTATCTTTCGCATTCTTGGGCACTTAGATTTTTCTTGGAGCACTCTTGGAGGGTGTGGCATACTTGGATTTTTGAGAAAGAAGGTAAAGGAAGAGCATAAAAGTGAAAGAGGACATGTTGGGATCAACAACTACAACAAGTTTTTCTTGCAGGTACCAAGTTGCATATATGTTTTCCTCACTAGTTTTGGCATGCAAGGCATATGCATGTGGTTTATTGGTCATGATCTGTCACTGGAATGGAGGATTGCCTAGATTGATAGTGGATTTGCCTAGCCTTGCAATTTCTTAGATAGTCATGGTGTTGTGGGTTCATTCACTTTGTTTTCTAGTTGGTTCTCATTTTTCCTTAGCTTGGGTTGAGTTACTAGTTCTTGGAGACTTGGCTAGAAAAACACTCTGGAGCCCTATTACAGCTAGGGTTGAGTTATTAGTCCTAGAGCCTTGGTTGGAAAAATGCTATGGAGCCCTTAGTGGGTTGAGTTACTAGTCTTGGAGCCTTGGTTGGAATAATTCTCTAGAGCTTGACAACAAATGTGCGTTGAATTACTAGTCCTGGAGCTTTGGTTGGAAAAAATTCTCTTGAGCCCTGTAAAGCTCAGATAAGAGAAGAGAACAAGAATTTTATTGTGGAAAAGGAAGTCTTTCACTTTGGTCGCTAGTATTCCAAGGATTATAACCATGACTTTATGGATGTGGGATCTTAGAGGTTGTGTATATTGTATATATGAATTTTTGTTGTTCAACAAACCTTGCCTTTGAATTGACTTTTGAGCTTTTACATCAAAGAGAGGAGTCTTCCCTAGTATAAAAATATATTGTATCGATATGATGAATATCATGCATGATAATATGTTTCTTTGACTTATGGTTTCTCAATAAAGGATAGTATTCATGAGGCATAAATAAAAGGGGATTTTTCTTTCCCACCCAAAAACATGTTAGTTTGTTATTAGAACATGGTTATTTTTTGCAAGGAGTGTATGCAAACAAATCCTGGATATTTATTGAGAGAAGAAATATTGCTCCTAGAATAACCCATAATTGGGTTCCAATTAAAACTTAGATTATAAATTACCATGTTATCAACAAAATAAAACATAGATTCATAAGATTGGAGTCGAGAGTAGAAGTTATTGCATATCTTTTGAGAGAAAATTTTCACTTGGGAGATAACCCTTGGACTTTTCTAGGAACCTTTTGAGTCAAATCTAAAATGGAGACAAATCTCAATGATGGAAAAAACAGATGTGATAGATTGAGTAATTAGTTGAGGCACCTCGAAATCTATTTCATTTTATGTGGGTTCACAAACACACAAAAGGTTTATTTCTATAAAATAAGGGTAGATGAGTAGGCATTAGTATGGTGGGAAATATTGTATCATGAGAGATTTCATACTAAGAGAAAAAACATATTGCAACTTAGGAGTTTAAGGTGATTGTTAAGAACCAACTCTATCTTATGTAGTATGAAGAAGAGAAGGAATTCAATTGGCATCAAACTAGACATATATAGGGATAAGGAGTTCACAAATATGTAGTCAAGCTTAGAAGGAAGTGCAACTAACAAAGTTACAAGTATCAACCGTATGAACAAAGGGTGATGATGAAGTAAATTAGTGGGTTGTTTAGTAACAAGAAAACATGTGATTATCATGAGCTCAATTTGGATGCTGGGAAGGCCTCCAAAAGGGACCTGAAAGTGGCATTGCGCGTTGGACCAGTGGTGTTCCACTGAGAACAAATTTTGCACAGGATGGCCATTTTTCTATGTTTTGGCTATGTTCATGGATTTTCTCTCATGGAGGATGTTTTACTGATGTAAATGATGAATTGGCTTGTAAATATGATGGATAATTAGTAGTAGAGGGTGGGTTCATTAGATTAAAAGTCAATTTGAGCACAAATGAATCGGTTTTCTCACTTTTAGAGGCAAGTCGTTAGGATGCCTAAATTTCAGTTTCTTGTTCAGTGTTGGTTAGATTAGCTCCTCATCTTAGGAATTTGACCCTTGAGGATGGGAGGAGGTTGAAAAAATGCCAATATCTTCTTCTTATTTCTCATTGTAAAGGGTTGGACTCAGCTAGATGCTTATTCCTTGACTATACATCATTTTGTAGCAGTTTAGTAAGAGGCTAATAAAAGTTGCAGCTATTTCTTCGGGATCCATGTGGTATGAAGTTTAGTTCAGTTTCTTCTCTTTTGATCATATGTTAATATTTTTTTTGTGCTTCATTAATCATTTCATTGCTTCTAAATGAATGTTTTCAAGTTGATAGGAAGAATTCATAACATCACTGCTCTACTTTGGGGAAGTATTCACCATTATATGTTTTCTACAATATAGGAAGGATCCATGGTAATCACATGCTCTTCCTAGCTTCTCACCAGTCTTAAAACACCTCACCCATCAAGCCCTATAATGTTAAACCTTATGCCTACCTTACCCCATTGAACACCCTACAATTTTTACCTAATTCCCTAACCCTAATTGTCCAGCTCCTCCCGATCTAGCAAAACCCCTTCAAAAATCAAATCAAACCTTGTGCTACTATACCTAGCCTAACATGCTTTTCCTAGTCCATTCATCTTGGTTGAGATCCTTACGAAGAGAGCCCTCTCTCGACTTAGTAGGGCTATCTACTTGGTTAAGTGAGGTTTGTGGTTAACCTGGCATTGCCTTCCTTTAGCCTGAGGTTCAATCCAAGTGATAACATAGTGGCAACCATACTAGGGAAGAGGTGACAGATCTTCTCCAGGAAATATCATCAAAGTTTAGATCTGATTGCTGATGGTGAACAATGGTTAGATGCATTCAAAGGCTGAAAGCATTCACCTTTCCAGTGACGAAAAATCTCAAGGTTCAGAATTTTTATGGAAACTCCACTCTTCGAGAGCCAGTAGCCTGAAGAATTTTTTGGTGAATTCATTGTTATCAAAATGGATTTGATGACTCGAAGGTATGCTCCAATGAGCTGAGATCACATTCTAGGTTTCCCAAATAAAATTCCTAAGGTAGATTGGAAAAGGAATTTGACTATGTTTAAAGATGATGATAGGAATAATGCTACTTTACATCTGGTTATATTTCACATGCATACACGCAAGTTGAAGGTTGATTTTTCTAAAGACTGCTTGATGAAGATATTCATGGCCACTCTAGAAGGTGAAGCTTGAAATTGGTATGAAAGTTTGTCACCTACTTGTATTCACTGTTTAAAGGATTTTCATACCATGTCCTTTGAAAGGTATAAAGAATCTTGTCCATTCTTAATATTAGTTTAGAATTGTTGTAAACATGTTTATAGTTTTATTGAAAATCTTGAGAAATTTTATGAAGATGATGACTTCATGGATGATGAGATCATGGAAGCCCTGTATGAAAATCCATTTCCACCGCAGAAAGAGAGCTTAGAGGATACTTATCAAGATGCTCAGGAAAATTTGCACGAGTTTCAAGATCTTAGTAGAATTGAAAATGATGGAAAACAAGGTCTTATTTCATATCTACTCATAACAGAAGACCGTATGCAAGAAAATCAAGTTCCAATTTCAGATTATGATAAAGTTAAGTTGGTTATTTCAGATCTAGATTCAGATCATAAGATGAAGAGTACCTTGTTCTGAATCCCATGAAGGAGAGCTTTGTTATTGAGATCATCTAGAATGAAGAAAACAAAGTTATTGACCAAGTGTTCTCTTTTCATTAGAACAAAACCTTCAAGAGGAGGTAATAGAGTCCTTTTATGAAAAACAAGACGAGATCTTTGTTCAAGTAAGTGAAAAATGTTCTTTGAATAACTACGTGGCAAATGATAGAAGTGCTAGTTTTGAGTTTCAAGAACTATCTAAAGTTTTCCCTCGTATGGCTGATTACTGCATTAAGAAACATGACAATCTGGTTGCCATGTCATATGAAGATGATCAACAATGTATTCAAATTGTAGAAGACCAGGGAATTGAGGACTATCATTCATATTCTTCTTGTCATATTTCATATTTTGAAATGTTATTTCTACAAGACAATAATCGTTTTAGAAAAAGAATTATATCCTCTGTCTGAAGAGGAGATAAATCAACTCCTAAAAGGTCATGTTACAGCCCAAGCTAATGCAGGTTTGCAGTGTTCACATAGTCAAGAAGGTGTTAGTGAAGGTTCTTCCACTTTTGAAAATGAGGACAGTCTTGAAATTAGATTTATAGATCAGCGAAAATATATTGTTTTCTTACATGAAGATGAAAGGGTTGTCATGTTTGATAATCTTGAAGAATTTTTTATGTTTCTGAATGACTTAGACTATGAAACTAAGGAGTGTGAGCCTAGGAGAGACAATATACTAGGAATTGAGTTAGAATTTCTCATGGTCAAGGAATTTACAGCGAACACTCAGATATCGGAAGCGTATACTTCTCTATGCCTTCCTATCAATCAGCAACCAACTGTTCTATCAGATTAGAATGAAGGGAGTACTTGTATTTTTGCTACTGGATCTCAAGACAAGCTAGTGCTTTAGGATTTTCAAGATCCCTTCGGCATTCTTTTGCAAGAATTAGAGAAGATGAATGTTGTCTGGTTTGTTAGCATAAGCCTTGGTTTCATTTGTTATTGTGAGTTGCCTACATGTACATCGTTCTGCCTACTCAGGGAAAGTGAGAGTAGAATTTCAGTGAGTAGCCATCTACTGGATTGGTTACATTGGAAGGTTCACTTCACATGATTATACATTTTATTCAGTAGGTAGGTGGTTGTCATTAGTATTTGAAGCCCTCAAATCTCGATGGCATGCTACCATTAATACGTTTTGTAAGTACTTATTTCAACTAAGTATTGAGTCATTTTTTAGTCAATTTCAACTCAGTTTTCAGCCAATTTGTGTCTTTGATTCATCAGTATTCAATCATGCATTTTAGATTGAGTTTTTTTTTACTCCTTGCCAAATTGATAAGGCTATTGTTCTACAGTGTTCTTGGCACCTCCAAGGAGCTACCATCCCTAATGGAGACAATGTTAGAGTCAGTATTTGTATACTGCCACTAGTGATCAAATATGCTCTTATAAAGTGGTCTTGGGGTGTCAAAGTCAATTTTTTGTCATTTTAGTGAGCCTTCAAGTAAAATTTGGTCACTAGGTATTAGGTCTAGGACTCTTTTCACTCATTCCAAAGTTCTCCAAGTATTGGTTCATGTCACTATTCGGCTGAGTGTACCATAATTTAAATAGTTGTCATCATTATTTTAGGTTCCAATGGGTCATTTTACACCTTGTTTGTGCTTCAGTTGTGCTTGGTAAGGCTCATTTCCCTCTCCTAGGGTTTTGAAGGCAATTTTACTTGGTTTCATGATTCCGATGGTCAAATAATCAACAAAAATTATATCCAAATGCTCATACACCTTCCCATATCCTTAATATACCTTCTTAAACACTTACCATCACTTATATCCCTCAAATTCACCATTTTCCCACAAACCCTAGCTTATTGCTACAATTTGACACTTTTTTAGGTTAGGCCTGTGTTTTTCCCTTTTGGACCACCTTCCCTCACTCAATCCTTGAAAATTCCACTTCCCCCTACTTCCTAACATCCCTCCCTACGCAAAATTTTCTCAAGAATTTATAAGCCCCTCATCCCCTTCAATTTCCTTCATTTCTACAAATTCCCTGTTCCACATGTCGAGATCGGTTTTATTCAAATGACGTTTTTGAGCAGAAAAATATGAATTTGACAAAAGTGAGAGAGGTTTCTATCTATAATGTATGAATTAAGAAAAACCTCCTTCATTTTTTACACGAGTCTCATGGGTTGGGAGAAATGTCCAAAACATCATTTGCCTCAGGAGAGTTGCTGCACTACTAGAGTGACCTTGGGAAAATCAAGATTTCGCCTAGCTGGAATATCCCAAATACTTCATTGATGAGTCAAATAATAACTAGACACAAATATATTTCCAATGAGCTATCGTTTTCTCAATTTGGAGTTGAGGAAGACCTCTAAAATTTGACCACAACAGCACTCTTCATTTTGGTAGCCTCATTCTGCACATTTTGAACAGTCTTGGGAGATTGAGCTTTTGACAGGGAAAATGAGCTCCAAATTGATTTTTTTATTTTTTTTAGAAATTAGATAGGATAAGATTTACAATGAGCTATCTCGTGCCTAAATGGAACTCCAAGAAGGTAGTAAAAAGTTAGCTTAGAGTGGCATTACGCGTTCAGGCTAGAGTGCTGCCTGTAGAGATTGAGCACCGCGCATAGGCTAGTTTTGGGAGTGTAAAAACAATTGTGTTGTGTGTTCATAAGGGCATTTCATCCTT
>APFE030042195.1:0-14879 GCA_000404065.3 Pinus taeda
TTGATTGCTGCAACTTAGTTTGGGAGTGTAGATATTGAAGTGGTTGATGATCAGTATGTATTACTGTCTCTTTGCCCATTAAGTAATGTTTCCACTTTTTCACACTCTTTACTAATGCATATAATTCTTTATCATATGTAGGATAGTTAACTACTGCAGAATTAAATGTATCAGAATGATAACATATGGTTTTACCATGCTGTGTCAACACTACTCCGATGGCATAGTCACTAGCATCTGTTTGGATCTCAAATGGTCTTTGAAGATCAGGCAATGCTAGTACAGGTGCTGTACTAATCTTTTCTCTCAAGGTGTCGAAGGCTTTTTTCTATTTGCCTCCCCACTGAAACACCTTATTCAATCCCGTTAAAGCATATAAGGGAGCTGCAATTAAGGAAAAGTTAGAAATGAACTTCCTCCAATATTGTGTTGCTCCTAAGAAGCTTCTAACTTCTATAGCAGATTTGGGTTTAGTCCAGTTCACAATGACTGCCACCTTAGAGGGATCTATATTCAATTCACCACCCCCTACTATATGACCCAAATAATTCAAAGATGTTTTTCCAGATTCACATCTTGAGAGTTTAACATAAATTTTTTCTCTTTTCAAAACATCTAGTGTCTGCTTAACATGATTTAAGTGTTCTTCCCATGTTTTGCTAAATATCAAAATGTCATCCAGGTACACAATAACAAAATCATCAAGAAAAGGTCTGAGTACATCATTCATTAATCTCATGAAAGTAGCAGGAGCATTAGTTAAGCCAAAAGGCATAACCACCCACTCATACAATCCCTGCTTTGTTTTGAAAGCAGTCTTCCATGCATCTTGTTCTACAACTCTGACCTGATGGTATCCACTATGCAAGTGTAGCTTGGAAAAATAAACAGCGTCTTTCAATTGATCTAAGAGATCATCTATGCGAGGAAAGGGATAATGATTTTTTATTGTTATCTTATTCAGTGCTCGGTAATCAACGCACATTCTCCACGAGCCATATTTCTTTCTCACCAAAACAATTGGTGACCCACATGGTGATGTGTTAGGTTTGATGAACCCCTTCTCGAGCAAATCCCGCACTTGCTTCTTGATTTCTGCGTTCTCTAAAGCGGACAACCTATACATTCCAATGTTAGGAAATGGAGCATCTTGTTGCAAAATAATATCATGCACTATTTCCTTTTTGGGTGGCAGACCTTTAGGTTCTTGAAATAAGATATCATACTCTGAAACAACCTTTTCTAAATTAGCTTGCTGTTTAGCATTACAACCCTCAAATACATTGGTTTTATCAAGTTTCTTTTCCCTTACAACCATCAGTAAGAATTCTTTGCATGAATTTATCATTTTTTTTCATTTGCCCTGAGTTTATGAGAGTATAATACTTATGAGCTATTACAAAGTATTCGATTCCATCTTTAACAAGTAGATACTTGTTCTCAACTCTATAGAAAATAGCTTTTATGTCATACAAGTAACAGCTTCCTAAAACAATTCCACATATATCCAAAGGACTTTTGTCTAACTCAACCTCATCTACAAATGCTGACCCAAAAGAAAACTTGAGTTTGCATTTTCTAGTCACTTGTAGTTGCGCTTTATCATTTAACCATCCTAATGGGTATGGTTTGTTGTGAGGTATAGTCACTAATCCCAACTTCTTTACAATTGCTTCAGAAATTAAATTTACTTGTGAGCCACTATAAAAAAAAGTATCAATCTTTTGATGTTTGGAAATAACTCGAATATGGAAAAGCTCATGTCTTTTTCTCTCATTTTCTTCATCAATAGTAGATTGTACATAATTACTAGTAGATGCTTGAGAAGTCTTACCTCTTATACCTGTGACTGCAATAGTTGTTTCGTCTCCTGAGTCTGACCCCAAATCTTTCTGAATAGTTGCAACAGTCTTCTTCTTCTTGCCCTCAAACTTCTTAGGTCTCAGCTTTAGATGCAGAATCCAACGGTGCTCATCATCATGGCCATCCTTCTTATAGTGAGTGCATGAAGACTTTCTCTTCTGTGTAGTGTTAGCCTTCCTTGCTTTTCATTTCTGTTTTTTTTTCTCCTTATTCTTGCTTGCAGTGGGTTGGGATGATCCCCCAATTTCTGGACTTCCATTCTTTCCTCTAGCTTCTAGATGAGTAGCTTAAAAAGATACCTCATCTATACTAGTGGGATTAAACATGAGGATAGTGTGCCTCATGTAGCTGTGTAGACCACCAATGTACTTCAACAGAGTCTCAAGTGAGTCTAATGATATTCCTAGAATTAATGCTCTCTTCCTAAATTCATGGGTGTAACCTTGTACACTTTTCCCTTTCAACTGTTGAATAATTTGCCAGCTCATCATGGCTTGTTGCATGTAGGCCAATGGATAGAACTGCTTTTTGATTGCAGAAATAAATTCACTCTAGACAGAAATGGTCTTATGATGTCTCTTCATGTCAACTTGGATCTTGCCTTCCCACCAAACCATGGCAGTGCCTCCAAGGCGTCGGCTTGCCAGCTGAATCTTACTCTTGTCTGAATCAATACTCTACATTCTGCAATAAACATCAATTTGTCTAATCCAATTGTCGAGCTTTTCTGCATTCAACTCTCCATCATATATAGGTAAATCAAATTTAACATCTAGTTTAGTCAAAGATGCCTTCCTTTTATGTTTAGGGCTATTAGGAGGTGTGAGAAAGCTTTCTTCTTTCCCTTTGCCTTTTGAGTGGTCATGGAGGAGAGACTCATCTTCTCCTTTGTCTTGTTTGGAGCCTGATGAATCTTCATCTTTATGTTTTCTAAAGTCCTTATACATTTCCTCTACCGTGGACCTTAGGGCTAGGAAACTATCTAAGAATTCAGGTTCTAGCCCCATAGAACCTTCCTCTGACATTGTCTTCTGAGGATAGACTCTCCCAATTTCAGGATTAATTTCGACCAACACTCCTCCTAATGTGAGCTTTGATCTAGTTAGCATTCAACAGCTAAATCCAACACATGCTTGTCTAACCTTAACAGCCTAGAGCTCTGATACCACTTGATTTGAAAATCACTCATGAGTGATCTCAGTTAATTAATTAATGAATGAAGGTATTACAGACTCATGTTCTAGTGTGTGTCGATGTTATCTTAGGCAACGGATCGATAAGATTGCAAAATACATAGACACTAGAAAACATTAAGAGAAACATAGTAAGCAAATACAAGAGCACAACAAATTAATAAGGCGTTCACCCAATCCTCCCGGGCTACATCTCCGGTCCAGCTTTCAGTGGTGGCCTTCTTTTATTGTGTCTTTATAATGGAGTGTTTACAATGAGGAGCTCAAGTTGAGTCTCCTGATGCAGATGATGCTTAGTAGGGTGGTTCTTGGATTCCCCAAGCCACTAGAGTGCACAAAATCCCCCTTAGTAAGTCTCAACCTCAACAGGTCTTTATGGGGCGAGTCCAATCTGGTACCCAGTTCCTGAAAGATATCCTCATAGGGATTGCTTGAACCTCTCAAGCTTTTTGTCTGCTCGATGCTGCCTTAGCTCTGCAGGCCAGCTCGGCTCTCTGTGTCAGCTTCTGTCTCTTCTATCTCCTTCTTCTTACCATGCTCAATTTTGTTCTTTCTTCATTCATGGCTTAAAGCCAATACGTCCTTGACTGTTCGCTTCCTCTTCTGCCTCTTCGGATCGCTTACTTATGTTTTCTTGGAATTCCTTGCCTCTGCGTCATTGCCACTATGTAACGTCTCACAGGGAAGTGACCACTTGTCCTTTCATGAACTGCATCAGCTCTTCCTCAAAGGGTTCGGTACTTCAGTTACTCTGTGTAATGATTCATCCACCAACTTAGTGGTCCAATCAGACTTCAACCTTTATGTGTCGAAGCTTATTTCTCCCGTCAGATCTGGTTTTCCATTGGGCGCAATATATGTCGTTAGATCTAGAGCCCCTAGATCCTACAGTGTTCACTCTTATCGCGCAGTTGACTTGCTCGGTCGTTAGCACGCGATGAGAAGCATTTTTCTCTCTCATCCAACAGACACACGTCGTTCACTGTATGGCATCACCGGGTCTCCTGACAATTCCTCTTACCGCCCAAAACGCCTCCGATATTCCACCGGTTTTGGAGTGCGGGACCCGTCTTTTGCTTTAGCACTTTTCCCATGGTTCTCTAGCTTCCCTTGTGATCGAGTGCTTGGGGAATTTCCATTTGGAGGGGTTTTTCCCAGCGATGCGTGATTAATCGCACATCAGAAATGACCTCCGTTTTCTGATCCAGACTTCATAACTGCTAGTTTGCGTCCTGCGCGGCCTCCATGGACCTCAGTCAGCGTGCTTTGACCGAGGTCCTCACCATTCCTTGCTGGCTACAAAATACCACTGTCCAAAGGTCCTTCCTGGTGGATCTTGTTCAGAAATTTGAAGTCTGTCCTGATTTGATATAGTCATAGAACTCTAATAATTTTCATGGATCCAATTCGGATCATCGGGCACACTGTAACTTGTAAAGGAAATTATTTTTTTCATTAAAATTGTCAACATACCCTTCAAGACCAAGTCATGCTAACATCTAGGAAGTCAACCTATTTTGAGGAGCCATGACCAACTTTAGAAGCCTATATAAAGGAGGGAACTCGACCTCCTTGGAACACATTCATCACTCACTCATTCAAGTGAAGAAGGAAGACAAAGAAGGCAATGAAGAAGGAGAATGAAAAATAAGAAGTGTTTTTGGGCTAATTCTCTCTCACATGTGCAAATGAAGGCTAGGGTTTCAGCTGTTGGGCTTGGGTTTTGCTGCTGCAAGATCAAACTTGAAGAAAGAAGAGAAAGAAGGTCAACGAAGGTCACATTAGGTCATCCTTGAGCACCAAAAGAAAGAGAATCCAAGCAAAGGTCTGAGGAAGCCCAAGGATGCTAGAATGTGTGGCAACAACCGCTGCTGGAAGGGCCAAAATTTTCATACCTATAGTAGAGGCCGAAATTCTGAAGTTTGGGGTCGAAGTTGTGCTACTGGAAGAGATTTGACTGGGTTTGACTTGGACAAAGGAAGCACATCATCTAGAAAGGTTGTACTTGGTCATGGAGGGTATTGGTATTAGTCTAGAGGTCCTGGAATTCACCAATTGAAGAACTTATAAGAAGAGAATATATTTTCGGGTTTTCCCCTCAAGTGGAGAGGTTTTGGCGCTGGCTTGCAACCTACATTCCATGTTCTTTTGTACTATTATTCTTCTTGTTTTGGTATTTGTTTGATGATATAAAAACATAATAATAAAAGAAGAAGATCATAATTAAGCATTAAGGGATTTTTGAGGTCTTAAATGGGCCTCCTAAGGAAATTATAAAGTAATAGTGGAAATAATAAAATAAGATTAGATTACATCATCAAATTTTAGAGGGAAAAAAAAGACAATTATTTTTTCAACTCGTATTTTCAACTTATCTCCGTATGGGTTTACTCAAATTTTGAGCGGAAACACTCATTGGATGCATAATTTGGTTCCTCATCCAATGATTACCCATGTTGCATACTTTCGATGGACCCTGCTACACGAAAAATGAGAAATACATGAAAAACGTGATTGCAATAACGGTTTTTCATATATTTCTCATTTTTCGTGTAGCAGGGTCCATCAAAAGTATAAAACATGGGTACTTCTTGGATGAGGAATTAAATTTTTCATCCAATGAGTACTCCCACTCAAAATTTGAGTAAAAACTCAGGGAGATAGGTTGAAAATACGAGTTAAAAAAGCAGTTTTATTATTTTACTATTTTTTAATCTTTGTACCTTGTTTCTCCAAAAATGGTGAATCATCCCCCATGGTTGACATCATCATCTTGAATCCTATTGGTTCTTATAAAAATTATTTTGGTTGTACATTTTTCTTAGGAGGCCCATTTTAGACCTCAAAAATCCCCTAATGAAAAAGTAATAAAACATCACAAACAATTATCAAGAAAAGTGAAATCATCCCAACTATTTCCCTATAGATTTATCAACATGGTATCAGAGATAACGTTGGCTAAGGGCATAATTAAGATATCTACTACATTGAAGAAGTTTCGAAGAAGTGTTCAAAGGTGGCAAGTCAACCTAAGAAGGGAATCAAATAAGTATGGGATCTCTTATTTTTCTCTAAGAAGGAAGTGACCAAGAGATCTACAAAGGATGAAGGATTATTCTCAATACTCACTGGCACATTTCAAGATGAGAATATTTGGGTGATCGACAGTGGAGCATCAAGGCATATGACTAGTCAACATAAGCAATTGAAGACATTATCAAAGGGGAAGTCCTCTTACTTTGTAGAGCTTGGTGATGATAAAAGGTACCCTCTGAGAGGAATTGGAACAACTTCGATTGAGCTGGAAAATGGGGGAAACATTCATCTCAATAATATCCTATATGTTTCAGGTTTGCACAAAAAATTACTTTCCATTTTTCTAAGAAGACAAGGGTGATTGAGTTGCATTCATTGATGAAAAGGTTGTAGTATGGGGTAAAAATTCAAGCATAGAATATGCTAGAATGGTTGGAATTCATGAAGGAAGACTCTATAGATTAATAATTCCCCTCCCTCAAACTTTGGTTCACATTGAAGTTAGCCCATGTGAACTTTGGCATAGAGGATTTGGTCATCTCCACTACAAAATATTACCACCTCTAAATACCATAGTAAATGGAATCTCTGAACTAAAAGAAGATCATGACGAAGTTTAAAAGGGATGTGCATTAGGTGAGAACACCAAGAGACCATTTGGAATCAATGCTTGAAGGTCAAAATAAATCTTGGATCTTATCCATTCTGATGTCTGTGGTCATATGACTCCAAAGTCACTTGGAGGCCATCTATACTATGCCACATTCATAAATGACCATTCAAGGAAAAATTTGGTTTACTTAATGAAATCTAAGGATGAAGTCTTTACCAAATCTTAAGAATTGAAAGCTGAAGTAGAGAACCTTACAGAAAGGAGAGTCAAGATATTAAGATCTGGTAATGGAGGAGAATATAGTTTGAAATAACTTACAACACTCTTTATGGAGTCTAAGATTAAGAGGGAGATGATAGTCACATATAATCTTGAGAAAAATACAGTTGCAAAGCGAAATAATTGGTCCATTGAAGAAATTTTGAAAGAAATGCTACATGATCAAGATTTACCGAAATTCCTATGGGGTGAAGCAACAAAGGGAACTGTATACATACAAAATCAAAGTCCCCACATGCCACTAGATAACTTGACTCCTAAATAAGTATTCATTGGGAAGAAACCAAGCATATATCATCTCCTAATTTTTGGTTGCCTTTTTTATATTCATATACCAAAGGACAAGAGAAAGAAGTTGGATCCATCATGCATGAAGGGAACCTTTCCTGGCTAGAGTAATTCTTCTAAGGCCTATAGGATATACATAAAATAAGGACACCAGATAGAATTCAATTGAGATGTAATATTTGATGAAAGTATTACATTCAATAAATCCAAGGATCTCCTTATGGACTCTCATGATGATGAAATTCCGATATTTGAAGAAGAAATCACTAGGGAGGAAGAAGAATCAAACCATGAAGATGAAGGTCCCAATGAACCTATATAATCTATGGTAATCCACGATACTAGAAAGAGACTTAACTGGTTAAGATATACTCCATTAGATGCAGAGGGACATGGAGTTGCTAAGGGCACGTTCACGGAAAGCAAGAAACCAAAATGGTATTCAGGGTATGTAACATATATGACAAATTTAATAGAAGTAGATCCATCCACTTTTGAAGAAGTTGTCAATCATCAAGAATGGAAATATGCCATGAATGAAAAATATCAATCGATAATGAAGAATGGGGTATGGTAGATCATACCTAGGCCCGGAGACAAGTTTGTGGCAACTTCCATATGGCTTTCTAAAATCAAACATGCAGCAGATGGAAGTATTGACAAGTATAAGGCAATATTTGTGTCTACGGGCTTCTCTAAACAATAAGGTATCAATTATGAAGAGTCTGTTGCTCCAAAAACAAGGTATGCAACTATTTGATCATTGATCTCTTTGGCAACATCAATGAGCTAGAATATACATCAAATGGATGTTAAAACTGCATTCCTGAATGGCACAATTGATGAGGATTTGAAAATAAAGATAAATAAGCATATGTTTGTAGGTTGAAGAAAGAATTATATGGCCTTAAGTAGGCACCACGGGCATGGTATGCAAGGATGGATGCATACCTTCAAATATTGGACTTCACAAAAAGTTATGTTGATCCGAACATTTATTTCAAGGTTGTAAAGGATGAGCCTATAATCATTCTTTTGTATGTGGATGATATTCTCTTGATAGGTGTGGAAGGTTTAATTGAAGAATGAAAGAAGTAGCTAGCAACAAAATTCTATATGAAGGATCTTGGTTTGATGCACTATTATTTGGGACTCGAAGTATGGTAGGGACCTTAAGAGATCTATTTAGGTCAAGAAAAGTATGTGATCAAGATGTTGAAGAGGTTTGACATGATGGATTGAAAACCAATGAAAACCCCGATGATCACAAACTTGAGAAGACTAAGGAGTTCTAAATCTAACCCATTGGATCCCACCAGGTATAGAAAATTGATTGGCTCACTAATGTACTTGGTGAATACCTAACCAAACATATGTTTTGCAGTGAACGTTCTCATCCAGTTCCCAATGGAGCTGAAGCATGATCATTGGATAATAGCCAAGCATATACTAAGGTATATGCAATGAACATTCCACTACTGCTTGAAATATGATAGGAAGAATGATGTCCACTTGATTAGATATACCAATCTGACTAGGGAGGTAGTGAGAAGGATGGAAGGAGTGCTAGAGGAGGATGTTTTAGTTTGAGATCCTCCATGATCTTATGGGTGAGAAGAAAGAAAGATGTGATTTATTTAAGTAGTGTTGAGGTTGAATATATTGCAGCCTCTGCAATAAGAAGAGAATCCATTTGGTTGAGGAAGTTATTGTCCGACTTATTTAAAGGACCAATGGACCCTACATTGATACATTGTGATAACACTAGTTGTATAAGATTGTATATGAAGACCCAATGTTTCATGGAAAGACAAAGCATATCAACAAGTATCACTAAATTTAGAAGCTAGTACAAGATGGTGTGCTAAAGCTACAATATATATCCATTGATGAGAAAGTAGCTGAAATATTGAAAAAATATCTTCCTAATAAGAAGCTTCTGTATTTGAGAGACAAGCTTGGTTTGGTTGATATATCATCCATGGTTGAGAGGGAGAGATAGGCACATCATTCTTGTCTTCACTTGGGAAGAAATAATGGAGGATTGGGTAAGCATATGGCATTCAATACTCTTAGAGGATGAGGTAGGGAATCAATATAAGAGTAATCGAGGATCGATATTCTTTGAGGACTAGCTATCTAAGATAAGAATAGTCCAAGGAAGGACCTACTCTGTGAAAACTTAGGTGGGATATGTACCTTGAGAGGCAATGATAATGGTGTTTATAAATCATTAGTCTCACCAATATTTTTCTTTTATCTGGAGAGATAGAGCTATTAGTCAAGGCCTTGCTATATTACAATGATGGTTGTTATGATGCTAAACAAATGGGTTACCAATCCGGCTCTTCTTATGATATCTCTTTATATTGAGAATGTCCATGTACCATTTATGAATACCTCCCTAGTCAAGAGGGAGTGTTGAAAAATGTGTAACTAGGTTTGGTCTTCATATATATGAAATGTACTTTTTGATTCTTGTAAAATTAAAGAAAATTATTGTTATTATCTTTGAAGCATGGGTTTCATGTTTAAGGTCTTTTATTTCACAGGCCAAAGCACCCATTGAGTGCTTCTACAATTTGTCCTAGGTCAATAAGGCAAAAGAGTAATTGTCATAAGTTGATGACCCCATCAGGCACATTGTAACTTGTAAAGGAAATTATTTTTGTCATTAAAAGTTTCAAAATACGCTTCAAGACCAAGTTAGCTTGGTAGCTAGGAGGTAGACCTATTTTGAGGAGCCACGTCCACCTTTAGAAGCCTATGTAAAGGAGGGAACTCAACCTCCTTGGAACACATTCATCACTTACCCATTCAAGTGAAGAAGGAAGACAAATAAGTTAACAAAGAAGGAGAATGACAAAGAAGTGTTTTTGGGCTAATTCTCTCTTACATGTGCAAAGGAAGGATAGGATTTTTGCTGCTAAGCTAGGGTTTTTTTTTCCGCAAGATCGAACTTGAAGAAAGAAGAGAAAGAAGGTCAATGAAGGTCACATTAGGTCATCCTTAAGCACTAGAAGAAGGAGAAATCCAAGCGAAGGTCTGAAGAAGCCTAGGGGTGCCAGAATAAGCTCACACATGTGGCAATAACTATTGTTGGGAGGGCCAAAAATTTCAGGCTTGTAGCGGAGGCTGAAATTCTAAAGCTAAGGGTCAAAGTTGTGCTGCTGTAAGAGATTTTATTGGGTTTGACTTGGACAAAGGAAGCACATCATCCATAAAGGTTGGACTTGGCCTTGGAGGGTATTGGTCTTGGTCTAGAGGTCTTGGAATTCATCAATTGAAGAATCTATATGAAGAGAAGAGATTTGCGGGTTTTCCTCTCAAGTGGTAAGGTTTTGGATCTGGCTTGCAGCATACATTATGTGTTCTTGTGTACTATTGTTCTTCTTGTTTTTTTATCTATTGGGATATACAATCATAATAATAAAATAAGAAGCTAATAAGTAAGAAAAGGTAAAACAACATCACAAGAAGCTATCAACAAAAGATAAATCATTATTGCCCTATATATTTCTCAAAATTAGGGATATCAAGGATTGAGGATAATGGGTATTTAGAATATTGAGTATCAAGGATATCGAGTATTGGATCTATTGGGTATCAGGGATATTAGGTATACACAGATCTACAAAACACTTATTAACTAAAATTGTTGATATGCTTCTATCTTGATACCCACATAAATGTTATATAAAAAACCCGCTTCCTATTAGTTTTCATTTATGGTATTAGGTGTCAGGGTTTGAAGAGTTATAATTTACACAAACTTAAGGTGAGGCCCAACTTGATATTGGGAACTTCATTTTAGAATCTTAAAGTACTACTAAAAACACATACCTTGGTAATTAGTCATAGATGACCACTTGCCTTATATTGAACTGATTAGCCTAACCTTGAAATTACACTATTATTACATAAATACACAAAAGCTGATCTTACAAAGAAATAAATATACATGCGACTATGTGATGGGAGATAGTCCAATATTGAAATATCTAAATACATAAAGAATAAATGATTTCACTAACAATTCTACTATGTATTTGACTAGAGAAAGACACATTAATGGGAGAAACACATTCTCTACTCAAACACATAAACATATTACTCCATTACAACTGAACACTATTTGCTATTCTTCTTTCAAAATTACCTTGAGGACACGAGGTCAAACAATAATAAGGCTTGAAGCCATTGCAATAATATACTCATTATGGGCTCAAACATGTCACTTGAGAGAATTGAATTTGGGTAGGGAGGATAATGACATTCCCTCCAACCACTCGAGCTACAACTAATTGGCACAGTACATAATTGTTATTGACACTAGTTTTCAAATTAAAATTATAACCCTTGATATAATCCTTTGTGCACAATATGAATGTATTTGTCTAAAAATTCCAATATAAGGTTATATACAATGTAAAATCACAAATCACACCATCTAAAAGTTGAACCACTCAATTTGGGTCAAAATTGAGACCAAGGTATGCATTTCACTCTAAGGAAGTTTTGCCTTCAAATTTACATGAATACCAATCCTAGATGCATGAAAAAAACCTCTTTTGTTCTTCAATTGCACTTTAAATGAGATATGAAAATTTATTGTATATCTAAGTTGATATTACAAGATATATATATATATATTTTTGAGATACAAGGAAGTTGGGACACCAATTTCAATTTGTTCACTTTGTATAGTTTGACCTTTCAAATTACAAAACAAAAATTGCCTCTTTTACACAAAAATCCTTTTTAAAATTGTAATTGAAAAATTAACAATGTAAATGGGTAAAATATGATAAACCACACCCCCTGCTTCAACTTTCACAACTTAAATCTAAGTTATAATACAGCCTTGGCTTACCTTTTACAAATATGTAGTGCATTTCTAGGCTTTTGATAGGCATCTCTTGCCTATTTTTGCACAACATAATCTTTTATAATTGAAAATGAAAAAATAAGTATATAGGATTATATAAAATGACTTAACAAATAATTTTCAATTGAAACACTGTAATAGAATGAGTATTGAGACCTTCATGTGCATTTCAGTGTAGCCTAGTGTGTCCTTTGGTTTTACAAGGAAGTTTTTAACCCTTATGCACAAAAGTTAGCCTTTTGTTTGAGAATGCCAACCTAAGTTTATATACAAGTGTAAAATTACAAATTACACCTTCTAAAACTTCAACCACTTGATTTGGATCAAAATTGAGACTAGGTCCTACATTTTCCTCTAAGGCAGTTTAAGCATCAAATTTACATGAAATTCCAAATCTTGGTGCATGAAAGTAACCTATTTTAATTTTGAATTTTATTTTAAATCATGTAGATAAATTTACCCCCCGCCCTAAGCATACACACCCCTCCATATTACAACTTACAAAACATTTTTTGAAGTTGAAAGGAAGCTTGGTCATGTATTTTAATTTGGTCACTTAATACAGTTTTGATCTTCCAAATGACAAGGAAAACATTGTCTCTATTACACACCAACCCTTTTTACTAGAAATTGAGAAAATAACAACATAAGCAATTATAATATGATAAACCACACCAATAAAAACTTGCATAACTCAAATCTAAAGTATAATGCAACCTTGGCTTACTTTTTACAAACATGTTGTCTATTTATAGGGTTTTACTAGGCATATCTTGTCTATTTTTGCATAACGATGTCTTTTTATGACTACATAGTCTTTTATGACTATGATGTATTTTTTATATCAAAATATTTTAAAGTGTTTTTTATTCTAAGTTACGCTATGATATTTTGTGAATGAAATGAATATTATTGGACAATAATCTTATATGATGTTATTTATGAACTTGAAACATGCATAATTATTGTTGCTCTATTTTTCTTAAGAAGAAAATAAAAAGGACTAGAATTGATTCATAAATGATAGTTGTTTGTGGAGAATTAGAGTTTATAGGAATTGCAAAACCTTTAGGTTTGAACTCATGCGATAGAGCTAGAGGGATGTCTTAGAAATAAAGTATTCATAATTCTAATATTATTATAAACATGCACTAAGTGTCTCTTAAATATTTCATATATTAAACACCAAAACTCACAACAGCCATCATATGTAAGACATTAAGAGTTCAAACAATATTGATCTTCTATTAATGCCATGTGTTCCTAATAGTTCATCAAATATGAATTGAAATTCCAACAATGATGAAATGTAGCTAGAAATATAATGTACAACATAACACCAAGGATAAAAAAAATTTGATTTTTTGATAATTATATAATAATTTCTAATGGTACCATCAATTCTATCTATCTTTTCAAAACTACCAATCAATACCTTTTCCATTGGATGATTTTACTGCGATATTCAATGGACGAGATTAAAAGGAAGTCAATCAATCATTGGCTTATTTCTTGCAGCCTCTTACACCTTGGTGGGCATAATTAATACTGAAGGCAAAAAACCCACTCATGAGATGAATACTTATTGATGTGGAAACTCCACGTGGGTGCTATGTGTTAGATCATAATGGTTGGTCATGAGGTGTTAGTGGTCACAATAGGGAACCACATGTCCCCAACACTTTGTCAAATTGGATTTGGATATTAATGATGATTAAACATCAGGAAATCATAATGAATGTTAGGGCGCCAAAACTTTGATGATTATTTAGTAAATTCTAATGGTATGGTCAATTTTATCCATGTTTTCGAAACTACCCATTGAGTTTATACACCATACATAGTAGTGAGCTGTCTACACTTAGACAAAATAAGAATCATATATTAGCTCTAAAATTTTATGGACCTTAGAAGCATATTGACAAAATTGGACAAGTGGAGTATGAGTTATATTTTCCTTCTTCCTGCATCCATAGGATTTTTCATCTATCTTGTCTAATGAAGGTTTTCAGACAAACTATGCATTAAAAAAATCTAAGAATTAGATGAAGAACAAAATTTAATCTTGGACTACAAAAGGTCATATATTGATGTTCTCTATCTCTTTGATATATCGAAATATAACTATTATGAAGTACCTAATAAACTAGAAGAATACACCTCTAGAAGAAGCTATACATGGGAAAATGAGTAATTCATGAAGAAACACCATTAATTACAAGCTTTGAGGGATTTGTTTTAAAGAGCAGGGCTATGTTAAGGCCACTAGGGATCCTATTTTGAGGCCCTAGAAGTAATTCATTATTAGTTTATTATTTATGGTTAGGTCGACCTAGTGGTAGGTTACATCATGACACTGTATCTCCTATTTATAATAATAAGATCCATTTGTATATTCATATTTTCTTGTGCATTGGATACATTTTAAGATGAGGCCCCTCCTGGAAGTGGATTGTTATTCATTGATTTTTTATTATTTTCAAGGTGTTTGGTTCAAAATAAATGAAAATATTAATAATTTTTTTTAATGCATCCATATCATAGTTGAGTTGCTTTAGAGATGGAAGGGTCTCATGAGGGATTGTTAAGCAGTGAAAGGAGAGGCCTTTTGAGTACTCATAAGCGATTATTGAGTAGATAAAAGAGGTAATTTCCTTGAGTTGTTTCTGACTAAAGACGAATGTGTGTGTGCGTGAGAGAGAGAGAGAGAGAGAGAGAG
>APFE030042206.1:4594-36453 GCA_000404065.3 Pinus taeda
ATTTGTTGAGACAATGGGAAAGAAGTAAAAGAAGAAATCACCTCAGAAGAAGAAGACATATCAAAGGAACAGTGACAACATGAGAGACAATTGGCTATTAGGTGGAAGCAAGCATTCAAATTTAGAATCACCTCAGATTGAAGATGAACAAGCAAAATAAGTATCAGGTACTAATTTTTGGTCTTTTGGTGATACATTTCACTTTTCATGCAATATTGAAGATAATGAAAGTGATAGTGAAACAACTAAATTTTCTCTTATGGGTGAAAGTGAATGAAATCTAATAGAGATAGAAGTTAAAAGACTCAGAGATAAAATTAGAGATCAACAAGATCTATTTGACAAAAGGTAGTGTAACTTCAAAGAAGAAGTTACGAGATTAAAATCTCAGTTGGAGGAAGGAAACAAAGTAAGGAAGCAGTATAAGGAAAACGAAGATCAATGTCAAAGGTTGCAGGATGAATTGACATCATTGAGAAATGAAGTAAATGAAAAGGATACAACAATCAAGAAACTTAAAGATAGATCCAGTTACTATGAAAGTCTTGAAGATGAGGTCATCTCTCTAAAAGAAGATCTTGAAAATTCAAATAAGCAGAATGAAGAACTACCTCAAGTAGATGAAGAACAGAAAATGAGATTCTCAAATTAAAACAACAAGTGGAAGAAGGAAGAAAAGCTGAAGAAATCATGAAGAAGAAGTATCTCAAAAAGGAAGAGAAATATCAGGTTGAGGTAAATATCCTAAAAGGTAAATTAGAAGAAAATGATAAACTTTTATGATTTCAAGACAATACTAAGATTTTGGATAATATTATTAGCAGTCAAAGGTCTCCTGCCATCAAATCTGGTCTTGGTTTTCATGAAACTGTTAAAGGTGAATCTAGTTCACAAACTGAGGCAAGGAACTCTAATGCAAAATATGAAATTCTCAACAAGGAGATAAGAGGTCAACCCCATCAACAAACAAGGAAAGAAAGTCTTCAAAGAAAATCATTTACTCCTAACTATGGAAGTGTTAATCGATTCTTTCCTCTGATGAATAATGTTGAATGTTTTATATGTCATAATTTTGGACATGTTGCAGCCATATGCAGAAGTAGAATGGTTCAAGCTAATAACCATCTCACAAAAGGATCATCAGCTTCCAGATACTTTAAGGGATATTGTTTTTCTTGCAATATGTTTGGTCACAAAGCCATTGATTGCTATAGAAGGGACATTAAATGACTAGTTTTATTTATTGATTATTTTTCTTTAGATATATATATATAAGGTGTGATCTTTCTCTCTACTCATTCGAAGACAAAGATGATAGTGGATGTGCTCATCACATGACTGGAGACAAGAGAAAAATGGAGTCTCTATTGAAGAACCGTCATGATAATGGTATTCTTGGAACTGATGTTTCAACAAAATTTCTAGGACCAGATACAGTCAGAACATACTCAGGAGGGACTGAAAGTATGAAATTTCAGTGTTCCAGTTTTCATACGTAGATATTATGAAGACAAGTTGCGTATATACGCGAGTTGGAAACTGCTCAATCGCGTATATGTTGGTTTGATGAAGAAGCAGTGGGACATACTCAATAAAAAGCTCTGATATGGTTCAGATAGTTATCAAACGTCTTTTCTGTTTTGATATTTGATGACTATAGTCTGTGGATGTTATTTAGAAGTGATTTTGACCGTCATAAGTTGTTGATGACTTGATGTATAACTAGTTGATGATGATGCCTTGATGATTCTTACTGATATTTGCAATTATCAAATCTGACAGTGAACAGTTGGTACAGGTTCAGGGGGAGAATATGCTATGCTTCTAATAATGCATTGTTGGCATTATGTTTAGAAGACTTTGGTACATAATGATTCTTATCAATAATGAGAATGCTTATGGAAATTTTTAAATGATACATCATGCTATGTTGCAGGCATGGGTTGCCTATGATAAAGTCTCAAATGATACTTATGTTGCTTGAGCCACATAGTTGTTATTCAGATCATATTTATGGATGATTGTGGATGACTCTTTTGATGATGCATATAGTACATATGGTATGTTGCTTACATGGTGATCTTCATAAGGACAAGGAGAGGAACAAAGCTTGAGTATGCAAATTACACAAATTCATTATTTGATAAGTGTCATCTCTTTTATGTTGTTGTCATCATGCCTTCAAAGATGCATAAAATTCATATGGTGTAATTATGGATGAGGATTCCTATAGTTCTTGGCTCTCACATGGTTGAGGATTGTTGCTCTTGATTGTATCAAGAAAGTTTGACAAATGACTGTGAGACTCATGGTTTGCATTTTACATTGATGCGAAGCTAGATACATATTATGATGGATACATGGATGAATACTTAAATTACACATTGGTAAATGATGTTGGTATAAAAGATCCTCTTGTATGAAGAAAATTGGCCAAGAGAATGGTGTTATTGTAGGGTTCATGAAGAAATGGTTATTTGGAGACATGGCTTACTCACATAATGATGATGACTTCTTACTTTATGATGATTGGTTTGGTTCTCACATATGTTTATCATGGTTGATGCTTATCAGATGTGGGATATTGGAAAAATCCGTAGTGAAGATACATGGTTGATATATTGAGGGTTGTTATGGAAAGATCATGCAGTTCTTGTTATGACGATGATGATAGTATGGTCATAGATGATGACTATGGTGGTTTCACATATATATATGATATGATGTGAATGGTTTTGTATTACTACTTGGAAATATGACATATGCTTAGTTGATTCATGAAAGGCGATGGAGAAAGGTGATCTTGATAAGATCAAGAAGATGAGTTGATATCTATATGCGGTATACTTAGTCACAGGTTGATGGTATTAAAGCTACATTGACTTATCTTGCGAACTGATGATGGACATATACAAGTTGCTATTATGCATGCTTCTGACAAATGTTTATGATGCAGATCATATATGGTGTGTGATAGTTGCTGATAATTATCATGGTCTTGTTTAGGTCTTTGGTCTTTATTATAAATGTCATGTATATCATTTGATGTAAAGGTCATGTAAATACCTATGGTGTAATAATTGTTATATTCAGTCATGTATGTAATTTTGAGATCATGTCAAATATGTAATCCCACTTGGTTGAGTCATTTGGTGTATCCTCACTTGGCTGGGTGATTGATGTATGTATGAGTCTTTGGTGATAGGAAGGTCATACTCACATAGTTGAGTCATAGAGTCATAGAGTCATGTTATTCTTTCAAAAATATTTCTGCAGACTCTGCATATGCTCAGGGGGAGCATGGACAATATAGTCATCTCAACATGTACTAAGGGGGAGTTTGATTAGAGAATTCAATATGTGCCTAGGGGGAGCATGATCAGTGTGAATATTCAACAATTCAAATATGGAAGTCTTCATTTAACATTGGTCAGCCCTTTTCCCTTGATGTCAAAGGGGGAGAGTAACTTGGTGTTTGGAGAGTAGCTTGATGTTCTGAAAAGCTTGGTGCTTGTCTTGATTTTATTTACATGTTGTGGTGACAAAACACCAAAGTGGTTGCCATCAAGTCCAAAGGGGAGATTATTGGCATTATGATGCATGTGTTGTTCTTGATGGAAAATCACTTGTAGCATAACAAGTATAGGGTAACTAGATGAATCTACAAGTCTGAGTAGAGGTGACAGTATGATGGAACAAAGATGAATCTACAGGTCATAGGTTACAAAATGATGGAACAGAATAATGGAACAAAATAATGAATTGACTACTTGATAAAGGTATAAACAGGATATGACAAAATGCATGTCAATTGTGTTTACAAGATGTGACAAAATGCAATGTAGTTCAGAGGAATCAATTCAGAAGTGATGTATGATGGAAACTCACATTGTAACAGGCCTATTCAACGATAACAAAGTAATGGCACATAAGAACAAGATGATGGGACAAAGGATTTCATGTCAGAATCAAGAAATTGAAGAAAAATAATGTTTTAAGTTGTATTAAGTTGTATACATTGGTTCACCTAGTCCAAGTGGCATATACAAGCGAGTTCACTGAACAAAAAAACGTATATATATGCACACACTTTCACAAGAGTAAAAGCACATATGGGATGGAAAATTAAGGAAAATTAAGGTTAAAGAATACCAAGGGTTAATACCATGGTGTTAGCCCATAATATTGAGTGGAATAATGGTTACTTGATCCTGTCTAAGAATACCACAAGATCTAAGTGTTGTTTTGGTCTGAGGTATTGAAAAAGGCTCTAAAACTATATAAGGAGGAGAATATTAAAGGGATAAGTGTGCAAGTGAAATGGTTTTTCAGGGATACATCTATCTAAAGTATATTTTATGTTGTAAGGGCTATGGTTATGATATGATTTGAAATCTCTTGTGCACCTTTGGATACAATGTTGGATCAGGATCATGAGACTTGAAATGAATTATCATTGTATGATCTGATAATGGATGGGCTAGATCTAAATGCTAACGCATGTTTTGTCCTTTATATGTTATGATCCGGGTATGTCTGAAGTTTGGAATAGCTGTGAAGTTATAAGCTAGTACTTGCAGATCTATACGCTGGTTAGCCTTGGTTACGACGCGTATACACGCTTGTTCGGCTCTTCCAAGTAGCGTATGTAAAATAAAAGCTTGTTGTTTAGATATGACTGATCTATTTGATCAGTGTTTCTATTTTACTGATGTTTGTCAATGATGTCTTCATTAGGTCTGAAAGTAAAACTGATTGTATAAGGAGATTGAGTCTAATTGATTGATTGATTGAGTGAGAAGGGTGATCTTTGCTGCTATTTGTTTAAGAACTTTGTAATTTGAAAGTAGATCTTTAGAATGTTACTGGTTGGTATAGTTTTTGGTTCAGATGTTTTATGATTCAGTATTTTTAGAGGTATATGCAGGTTGGGCTACAAAAAGTAGTGTATACATGCAAGTTGGCTTCATTGAAGTAGCGTATACATCCTGACATATGATTATTGAGGTTGCAGTTGGTTCTGGTTGTTGATGTAGTATTCTGGGTTCAGCTCTGTGTTTTGGTGACAATGATCTAACAGTTCAAATTGACTGATTGTTGGTAGATGTAGTTATTGCAGTGGTGATTGATTTTGAGCTTCAATGTTACTGATGGGTCCAGTATGAAAATTTTATGAAACATGGCCTTCATATTGTGTTGTTGTGTACCAAGAGTATCCAGTTTGAAAATTTATGAAACGTGGTCCCTGGAGGAAGCGTGAAGGTAGTAGCCTTATGTAGGCTGGCGCCTACATACTAGTAAACATATAAGCCAATACAAGAGCGAGGGGGTTGGAGCTCCCTTCTAGTAGAAGCTAGAAAATGAGTGAAGGTTGTAGCTTTCAGCAAGTAGATGCCTACATACTGGAAAAGTCTGCACCAGCACGAAAATTGTAAACACTTTTTATTATAAGAAGATTAAAGACTGAGACGACAACAATGGTGGTTTTTTCCCACATTGGGTTTCCACCTAAAAAATCCTAGCGTTCATGTGTGCTGCTTATGTGTGTTGATTTATTCTGTCCTTACTACATCCATTTACTGCTTAATACATCAAACTCTGATTTAATACAATGAATTAGCTATTTATTACATATACTTTGGTTTCATTCTTTATAGTCGTGGACATATGCTGGTTGGCTTTAGTAAAATAACGTATATTGTTTGAAAAGGAAAATCATAATTGTGAAAGTTAAAATACTGATTCACCACCCCCTCTTAGCATTTTCCCCAACAGTTAGCTACCCTAAGTACTTTGAATCAATTAGGCAAGGAAATATGGAAGTTTCTATGGGAAGAAGGCAAATCAAGTACCAAGAAGTTTCATTTAATTATATGGGAAACAATCAGAGTCCCCAAATATCATGGAGGTCTAGGTATTAAAGATTCTATCATCATGGAAAAAGAAATTAGGGAAAAGATGGTTTGGATATTTATGATGGACAAGGAGGAATGGTGGAAAGAGGTTCTTAAAGAAAAATACCTCTTGTTTGAGAGAGAACGAAGTATTGATAAAATTCAACCCAACCGAAAGGGATCAATGCTATGGAAAATCCTTTCGATAATGAATCTGATCATTAACAAATGTCTCTTTTGGATACCTTGGAATGGTGTGAAATTAACCTTATGAACTGATTTGGTAATGGACAAGACCCTATGAAAAATATGCGTGAACTTCTTCCCTTATGAGAAATTTTCGCTAGCCAAAATAGAATGTCTCTAGTGAAATTTCCCTCTAGGACTTGGGGGGCCACTGTATGAGATGATATTTTAGTAGAGTCCCTAAGAATCTATTGCAACAACTAACCTCATAAAAAAAACTTAATAGGTTGCACTCCTTAACATCAACAAGAGGAAGATGATCTTGGATGGAAGAAATCTACATACACAGTCAAAGATGGATATGAGGAGCTTCTAATTTCTAATCCATTATTGCAAAAATCGATGATATGGAGGAAAATATGGCTGACCAATGCAAATCCAAAAGTCAACACCTTCAATTGGTTTTTAGTCACAAAAAATATCCTAACGGTTGAGAATCTTCAGAAACATGGAATCCATAGACCATCAAGATGCCATATTTGCAAACACTAGGAGGAATCGACTCCCCACTTATTTTTACATTGTCCATATTCTAGGATGCTATGGAAGGCTGCACTCAACCCCATGTAGAGACAAACTTGGTGACCTTATTTAGAATATTAGTTTGTAGTGCTAAGGCATTCCTCCGATTATAAACAAAATGCTTTCATTGTGCTTAAGGATTCAACAATTTTTGCAAGTGAAATGAAGAGCTTTTATGTTAATTTTATGAGAAATTTAACATAAAATAGAAACTGAACAATATCATAAACATGTACAAAACATCATCAAAAACACATTACAACAAGCACATGACAAAGGAATTCACCCCTCCTGGGCTACGTCTCCTTGGTCCAACTTCCAATGGCTTGGGCCTCTCTATTATGCTCAAAAGTTTAAAAATCTGTGTTTATAATGCTCAAATGATTATGAAACCTGCTCCAATCAGTCCAGTGTGCTAAAAAATGGCTATCTGGCCTCTTTTTTCATCCAATTTGGTGGAAAGATGAAGAAGTTATGACTTCTCCTACTTCTTCCACTATTCGTTCCACAAATTGCTCCACATCTGACATGAACCCACATTTTCGCTCCAAAAATCCGCTAACCGAGCAAGAATTTTGTCGTGATGTGGGCCTTAATCCATTGGCACCGATTGTCTTATCACAGATTGCAATCAGTGGAGTTCTGCGGGCTTATGGTTTATGAACAAAGCAAGCAATGTGCGATTGCGATGTGGCAGACCCAACAAGAGTATTAATTGGAACCTAAAGTCGCTTCGCGTCTTGGATCCTTTCGCATTTCACAATCGAGGGATAACCTGGGGTCTGGTATATGTGGGAATTTTCACTGTTATGAATTGCGATTGTGATATCGCATCGCAACTGAAACTTGTCGGGGGCCAATTCTGTAATGCTGAACCTTTGCCGATCTGTGATTGTGATCCATCGCATCGCGCCTCCGGCTAATTCTTAAAAACCTTCCCTCCTGCCGATTTCTAATGATGACTTCTGTGTGATTGCAATTTACGACATGTAGGGGCCAATGGAAGCTTGCCACTTGGTGCCTCCTCATTCACTGAAGGTCCTTGCCACATCATTCAATACTGCCATGTGAGCAAGTCAACCCTAAACTTTGAATTTCTATAACTTCTGCATACAAGCTCAGTTTTGAGTGTCGTTCACACCGTTGAAATTAGAATGACGAGCTCTTCATTTGAAGCTAATTTTAACAAGATTATGACACTTTGATTTTTGAGCCTAATTTTGAACACCTGATCACTCCTCCCCACTGGAAGCCTTTTGGACCCCAAAAGGGTCACTTTCAATTATTTAGCAGGTGAGGGTATAGTTTCCTCACCTTTCCAACCTTTATCCATTTGGCTTTTGAAGGAATTGTACCTTTGAGCCCCAATCGAAGATAATCAATACTTCCCCTTTTGTTATCCTTGTTCTTCTGTCAAGTATAGTGTCTTGCTGAAGCACATCAAGGAATTCTGGAGAAAAGTCTTCAATAGATGGAATTTGAATATTCTCTCCTTGATATTCAATCAAATGAGGCTCATACAACCTTAAATTATCAACATTAACAACAACATAAACTTGCATATATGAAGGCAAATCCAACTTGAAGGCATAATTACCAATCTTTTCCAAAATTCTGAATGTACCATAAATAATTGGTTTGAGCTTTTTACCTTCTCCTTGGAGCCTCTCTTTGTTAATGTGAAGCCAAACTTCATCACCAACTTGGAACTTGTGATCTTGTTGATGCTTGTCATGCCTTGCTTTGTACTTTCCTTGGCTTTTCTCAAGTTGTTCTTGAACCTTTTGGTGTACTAATTGTATTTGTTCAATGAAATTTCTTGCTTTGTCTATGTCGCTATGACCTTCAATAGCAAAATCTTTGCCAAAAATAAAAATCCAAAGGAGATTTAGGCTAGTATCCCATGCATGCCTCAAATGGAAAATTTTGAGTGGATGCTCCGAATTTAAACAGGAAGGCAACAAATTACATAGATAACCATGAACATAGGGATGCAATGGAAATAATACTTCATTTCATTAATGTAAAATACTGAAATATGCTTACAAATAGAAATGGAAATAAACCATCTAGGGCGATGGTAGCTTATCTCTGAGAAGAGATGTGGCGGCTACATGCCTCTGAACTATGTTACAATGAGGCTCAAAGGCCTATTTACTGTTGAGAAACATTGGAAACCCTAAACATCTAAAAACCTAACCCTAGAAGATGAAACACCAAACTGTGGGCCTCATTTTGGGTAAATTGGTACATCAACTTCCCGGGGTCGTAACTTTGGCACCCGATCTCTATTTGATGGGCACAATAGCTCGTAAGAAATATCTATCCGAGAAATATAACTTTGGGAAGAGAAACATCGGTCCATGGACCCATTTTTCTCCCAGATTTCCCAAAAAATGTCGTTTAGGGCCTCAAAACTACTCTGGAAGTTCAAGACTTGAAAAAATTCTAAAAATAGTAAATTATGCTATAATTAAGGAAACTGAAAAGATGAAAGAGAGAGTTGTGGGGGTCCAAGTGGGATAGGTGGGTGGCCACCAACATCCACCTGGATCAGTGGAAGAGTGCTTGGCTCAGTTGTAAGCATGCTGAATATAGTGCAATTATTCATCCCACAACTTAGGATGCTTGCTGCAATACCCACACAGAAGATGTATCAATGTTCTGTTGACTACGTCTATTTGGCCATCTGTTTGTGGATGAAAGGCTATACTCTTTTGCAATTTGGTGTCAATGAATCCCCACAAGTTTGACCAAAAAATCCCCACAAAGGGAGAATCTCGACCACTAAAAATGGATGTGGGCAATCCAAAATGCACCCAAACATTTTGAAAGAATAACTGAGCAGTTTGTTCAACTGTAACTTGCTTTTTACATGGCATCAAAATACACATTTTGCTGAACCTATCCACAACTACATACAAATAATCATGACCTCTTTTTGATAATGGAAGAACTCCTACAAAATCCATAGAAACACTTTCCCATGGCCGTGAAGTAATTGTAAGTGGTGTGTACAATCCTAAATTCCTATTGCCAGGATTACTGATTGCACATAATGAACATCCCTTAATAAAACGAGACACACTTTCAAGCATATGAGGCCATCAACAATACCTCTGTAGATGTTCCATCATCTTACTTACACCGAAATGACCAACAATAAGAGAAGTATGTGCCTCTCTTATGGTGCTAACTCTTTCTCTCAGCGGAATACAGAGCTTTCCAACATGGTACAACAATTTATCATGCAAATGATAATAAAATTCCTCTACTTGGTTACCTTGACCCAAGCTTTTTTTTTTTGTAAAATAAGACTAAATCTATTAATAAAGGAGGAATATAGTACAATCAGGCCTGGAAACAGGCAGAGCCATGAGAAGCAAGAACATAGGCAGCCGGAAAGGATGTGCAATCCACCTCGGCTCCTAGAAGTGAAGAGAAGAGAGAAGAACAAAGCATGAAGTGACTAAAAAAAAACCAGAGAACAAAACAGAGCAAATGATTCTACCCAACATGGGAGGGATCAGCTATGCAGAATTTTTTCCCTTTCTTTTTACCCACTTTGACCCATTCAGGAGGGCACTGCTGAACTGGCGTGATTTGCAAACTGAGCTGGGTTGCTTGAGATATTTCCTTGTCTGAATCCGAGGTGGAGGATTCATGATTCCTTTTCTGGGAGCATGGCTGGACAGAACAATCCTCAGGGTCAGCTGAGGGCGGTTCCTGCGCTGTCTTGGTCTCCATTTCTTCCTCATTTATCTCCTCTTCATCCGAGCTGAAATCAAAATCATCCATGGGGGGAGGGTCATGAGGCTTCCAGCTTTTGGATTTCTGCTTATGATTGTCTTTCTGTTTTGGGGCAGGCTTTGATGGACAAGAGCTCTGGAGATGCCCTGTGAGATGGCAGTTGCGGCAGCAGAAAGCTGTATTCTCGTAATCCAAGTATTGGGTCCAATGAAAGTCTCCAATTTTGAGATTGATCTTGTCCGGGAGTCCTTTGCTGATGTCTATTTCTGCACATATTCTGGCAAAAGTATATAGCCCTTTTTCCGCTCTAGAAATATCTGTGTCTAGGAAGCGGCCTAAAGAGTTGCCGATTCCTTGGAACACTGCAAAGTGCCAGAGATGAGCTGGGAGATTAGGAAGTCTGACCCAGATTGGGAGCTTGGTGATGATTGCCGAAGAAGGATCGAAGTCCGGGAACCAGGGGGTGAGGAATAAACCTGCTGAGCCCCAGAACCAAGGCCCTTCTTTTAGAGATTTTTGGTAGTCCTCCTCAAAAACAAACAACGTTATGAAAAAGCCTTTTGAGCATAATAAAACCTTGCAGTTGTTGGTCCAGTTGGAGTGGATCCACTGGTAGAGATCTGCTGTCCGTGGCCACAACCCATTGAACCTGCAAATAATGCCGTGCTCAGCAAGCTGTTGGGTTTGCTCATCTAATGTTGGATGCACTATTTCAATGGAGGGAGTCTCCTCAAGTTTGTCCACCATAAAAGGTTTGGGCGCCTGAGCTGGTGGTACTGTCTTTTCCTGCTTCGATGAATGGACAACATCCTTGTATGAGAATGCCTTGGCTGAGGAAGACTGTCCTACCGCTCCCCCTCTCAATCGGAGGGAAAGGATAATGGTGGCATTTCTTTTAATGTTGTAGAATGAAAGGGGGTAGAGATCCTCTAGTTGTTTACCTTCGTGGAGAAGTCGTTGAGCTGCAGAGGGAATTCCCAGCTTAAGTTCCAGCGCATGCATGAGGTCCTTCACAAGATCCTGAGCACCTACCCAATGTAGCAAAGTTTTGCCTGAGAGGAGCTTGATCTGGATCTGAAACGAGGCTTTCCAGGATGTTTCATCTCTCTCAGACATTTCGTCAAACAGTTCAGGCACCTTGACCCAAGCTTGCATAAATATCTTGAAAGTCATTATCTAATCCATATTTCTCAATATAACTTTCATGTAAAACAAAATTATGCTTGAGTAAAGTAGTTGCACTAACAATTGGCCTAGAAAGCATTTAAACTCTTGACAATTTTTTGAGAGATAAGATTGGCTTGAGAGCCGCTATTGAATAACATATCAATATTGTTATGTTTTGAGATCACCCTTATGTGAAACAATTCTATTCTCCTCTTTTCATTTGGAGTATCATTTTGCGAGTTTGAAAAACTAGTGATGGAAATGGATTCTTTTCCCTTTAACCTCATGGATGTGATTTTAGTTTCATCGCCTGAATCAGATCCCAAATCTTGTTGAGTGGTTTCAATTGTCTTTTGTTTTCCCTTGTTGTTGTTTCTTTTTGGTTTCATTTCGGGATGAAGCTTCCAACAGTGAGATTCATCATGACCCTCTTTGGAACAATGTTTACATGTAATTTTCTCTCCTTATTTTTTTATAGACACATTTTTCTTTGCCTTCGCTTTGAAATATTTTTCTTTTCCCTTACTCTTAAATTGATTTTTACTACCTTTTGAGTTTTAACCTTGTAAGCATGACATAAACTTGCAAACAATTAAATCCTTCTTTCACAAATAAAAAAACCTAGTGATATGACACCTAGTTGATCTGATTTAGAATATTAGTTTGCAGTGCTAAGGTCTTCCTCAGATTTTAAACAAAATGCTTTCATTGTGCTTAAGGATTCATCAATTTTTGCAAGTGAAATGAAGAGTTTTTTATGTTAATTTTATGAGCAATTTAACATAAACCAAAGACTGAACAATAGCATAAACATGTATAGAACGTCATCAAAAACATATTACAACAAGCACATGACAAAGGAGTTCACCCCTCTTGGGCTACGTCTCCTTGGTCCAGCTTCCAATGGCTTGGGCCTGTCTATTATGCTCAAAAGTGTAAACATCTGTGTTTACAATGCTCAAATGCTTCTAAAGCCTGCTCCAATTAGTCCAGAATGCTCAAAAATGACTATCTAACCTCTTTTTGCATCCAATTTGGTGGAAAACTAAAGAAGTTATGACTTCTCCTAGTTCTTCCACTATTCGTTCCACAAATTGCTCCACATCCGACAAGAACCCGCAATTTCAGTCCAAAAATCCGCTAACCAAGCAGGAATTTTGCCGTGCGGTGGCCCTTAATTTGTCAGTACCGACTGTCTTATTGAAAATCGTAATCGACAGAGTTCTATAGGATTATGGTTTGTGAACAAAGCGGGAAATGTGCGATTGCAATGTGGTGGACCCAATGGGAGTATTAACCGGAACCTAAAGTCGCTTCGCATCTCGGATCCTTTCGCATTTCGCAATCTGTAAATAACCTGGGGTCTGGTATATGCGAGACTTTGCACTGTTGCGATTAGCGATTATGATATCACATCACAACCCAAACCTTTTGGGGGTCAATTTTGTAATGTTGACCCTTCACTGATCTGCAATTGCAATCCATCGCATCGCGCCTCCGGCTGATTCTTAAAGACATTCCCGCCTGCCTTATCGTATCGCACCCTTCCCTACTCGGGGGCCGATTTCTAATTCTGACCTACCTGCAATTTTTATTTGTGACATGTGAGGGCCAATGGCAGCTTGCTACTTGGCGCCTCCTCATTCACTGCAGGTACTTGCCACATCATCCAATCCTACCATGTGAGTAAGTCAAACCTGGACTTTGACTTGCTATAACTTCTGCATACGAGCTCAGATTTGAGTTTCGTTCATAGCGTTGAAATCAGAATGACGAGATCTTTGATATGAAGCTAATTTCAACAAGATTATGACAATTTGATTTTTGAGCCTAATTTTGAGCACCTGATCACCTGGTAGCCCAACGATACACTAGGATTTCTCTCTTCTTGGACTAAATATTAGAATGGGAAGCTCTCTGCTAAGCCCATATTCAAATGGTTATGGGAAGATTCGGGGAATATATACCAAAATTCATTTGTTGGCATATTTGGCTATTTCAGAGGCACACTAT
The DNA here is from genome assembly GCA_000404065.3 of Pinus taeda. NCBI lineage: Eukaryota > Viridiplantae > Streptophyta > Pinopsida > Pinales > Pinaceae > Pinus > Pinus taeda. The sequence goes on from APFE030042206.1 coordinate 18,187, forward strand.
CTATAAAAATCATTGATAGTCTGCATGGTTGACCACCATGAAATCTTTGACCATGTGTGCCGAATTTTATAGACTAAAACCAAGCCCACTAGATTAAAATTTGGATCTTATGGAATATGAATGGTTGGATAAGATTGAGAACTCGAAAGGAAATGACACAAGAACAGATCATTACATTGATATAAGATGGAAACTAATATTTACAAAGTAGGGCTTACAAGAATGGAATGAATGAAAAAATAATTGGATTCTATACTATGATGGAGCCTCAAGAATAATCTAGGGATGACAGCAGTTGGCGGGGTCTTGTATAGCCATGGAGGGAACTTGGAAAATACATACGAATGGGGTATAGGATTAATGACAAACAACCAAGCAAAGTTTAATGGTTTACTCTAAGACCTATTTTTAGCTAGAGAACTTCAAGTATCCAACATTAGAATATTGGGTGATTCCATCATCATCCTACAAAATTTATTCAAAAAATACTTTACCCTGAGATAAGCACTTGGAGAATTTACTGAACAAGATCATAATACTCTTGGATAATATCCCAAATAGATAATACTTTCACATTATTTGAGCTCAAAATGTAGAAGCATATAAACTTGCCAACCAAGCTTGTCAATCACAAGAAGGGAAAAAAGAAATCAATGGTTGTGTTAGGTCGTGAAACAGGCATAAGTTTACTTTTGATTACACTATCCTTTTCCTCCTTTTTATGCATTTGTGCCATGATGTAATAATATTTTGATAGAATTTCGATAGAAAGTGAACGAAATTCCTTTTGATGCGATTTGGCTGTCAAAACTAACTTTCATTGCTTTTTATGCAAATATTAGCAAATGGGACAACTGCTTTTCAAACTATTGAACAACAAAGGCTAAACAAGGAGAAAAGAGCGCGTCTTGTGCAGTCAAATTAAGAAAATAATTAGGAGGATCAGCGCAAGATAGAAGATTGTTTGATAATAGTATTTAGTTGCAAATTCCTCAGGGCCTCCTGATCTTGAGGAATCACATTTATCTCTTTCTCTCTTTGACTATAAGAGGGGAAAAACGTATAGAGTAGAACAACTTTTTCACCCTTTTACTTCAATTGCAATTTTAATATATGGAGCGTTATTCTAAAGGATACATCATGTTGTAATGACATTTGGATTTTATGAATAATATATATTTCGTGTTGCTATTCATTCGATATTTCTGAAGTAATTAAGCAGTAATCACTGGCGGCTTGGGCCCGGTCACTTGTGGATTTCACAGCTGTTCCCTGTTTTGTTTTATATTTTTACCTTCATTTTGCTGTAAGTTTAATTACTCTGTTCTATAGCTTTATGATTGATTTACTTTCACTAGTGTTGAGTTTGTGTATTCATTGCATTAATTCTTATTTCTGTTGATTGGCTTCGTTTATTTATGTCGTAGATTAATTTAATTATTAGGTAAGAATCATTTCTAGTTAATTGAAAGCCAGAGTGTTATTGGTTAGATCAGGGGTATTACTTTTATGCAAAAGTTTAGATTCAGCTGAAAGAGCTCTGTTATCGCTATGGTGCACTCGGTTGATGTAATCGCAATTAGAACTTCTTGATTAAGATTGAGTTTTGGTGCTTGAATAGGTTAATTTCCTTGAAGTTACAAGCTTGATATTTATGGTTTGATCTGCTTACTCTTGTATTGAAATTAATGAGATATCTTAAAGCATTACTTACCCAGGTCGATAATTAATGTAAGGCATTTAGGAGTTCTAAAAGACACCTTATATGCGCTTAAAATTTTGGCACTATGTGGGGGATTGTGTTTCCATTTCACAGAAGGTGATGTATGTTTGATAATTTTTCACTGTGAAAGAATTGGGTATTAAAAATGGAAGGCAAGAACCTGCCTACGAGAAAGTAAAATGCTTGCTCCCTTGCCCGCTTTTCAGCACAATTGCATAGGGATTGAAGTATAAATAGATGTTTTATGTTTGTTTGCTGTGAAATAATTGGGTATTAAAAACAGAAGGTAAGAACCTACGTACGAGTAAGTAAAGTGCTTGCTCATTTTCCCGCTTTTCAGCAAAATTGCGTAGGAATTAAAGTAGAAATAAATGTTTGAATTTTTGTATGAATGACTAAGAAGAAAAGAGTAGAAAAAGATATAATTCCTCCGCCCATATCTAAAAAATCTAAGGGATCGGTGCCCCTTGGACGATCAACCTACATTGACGAAATCATCAGGAAAGCTGAGTCTCAGTCATCAGTAGGACCCCAAACCGTTTCTACAAGAAATCCTACTGTAACCCTTCAGGCCGCAGGATCACCATCTGTAGCTGACGCTGAGATTCACAATAAGACTGAAGGGTCCGAACAGAGTTTTCAGAACACTGAAAACTTACAGCCTAACCCTTTACAAGAAGGGAATTCTTGCAACCTCCATGAAGGAGAAGGAGATATAGGTAGTGCTGAAAAGATTAAATCATCAGAACCCAAATATCCTGAAGTAGTATTTGAACAGAGGACACCCAGTATTCTGGACCAAGGTAGTGCTGCTAAAACCATTCTAAAAGTCCCTTCTGAATCCCCCAAGAAAAAATCTTCAGCTCTAGAAATCCCTGAAGAATATTGGCATATTTTTGATGAAATGGCTAATAATTAGCAACAGCCTCAGACCTCTACATTACAATACCCTATTGTTGATATAACTATCAATGCTCCCATGAAAGCTATTCCATTACAAAATATTCCTACCTTTCATGGGTTAACTTCAGAGGATCCTGATGCATTCCTTTTCGAATTTGACGTTTTATGTAGGGGGTATGATTACACTACCAACCCCCAAAAGCTGAAGTTGTTCCCCTCTACTCTGAAGGGAGCAACTCTGCATTGGTTTATGGGGCTTGGTGGAGGTACCATTAATGACTGGGACCAAATGAAAATAGCCTTTCTAAAAAAATACCAAGATTATTGCCGAACTAGAGAACTGAAGGATGAAATCTTTCAAATGGTAGCTAAGACTAATGAGACTCTTGAAGAATATGTAGAACGTTTTCAATATAATCTGCAAATATCTCCTTATGCAAATTTGGGTCTTGAAGTTCTTAAAACTACAATGATCAAAGGTATGAAAAACCAATGGGTAGAAACACTAAATTTAATGGGGAAGGGTGATATTTATCAGGAAGATTATGACAATATTATACAATTGTGCATCAGGTGTTCCAGAGGCAGTACAAGGCTGAAACCAGCCGGACATGATGTGATCACCAGAGAAAACAAAGCCTTAGGGGGAAGCATTGCACGAGTTGAAATCGGCAATCTGTTGGAATATTTCAAGACCAATATCTTGGGGACCCTGATGACACAATTGGATATCATGCAAGCCAAACAAAAACAAGCTGAAGCAGAATAGAACCTGACTATTTTCTATCCACGTTGTAGAAAGAAACACAATCATAAAGAATGTCTGCTAGATATGATACAAACATGCACCATTTGCACTAAGGATCATGCTATGGAAAGTTTTCCATCACTTCCTAGATAAAAAGCAGTTTTCAAGGAATCAGAAGAGGAAGTGGAACCATTATATCTGCTGAACCAACGCCATCAATGGCAAGCACATCTGACAGGTATGCCTACAGAACCTTCTTCATTCTTTCCTTCCTCGCAATTTAATTCTCAGCAGTATTCAGGGGCACCTTGGCAGAACCAACCACCTTTCTCTACTTGGCCACCTCAAGGATTTGCTATGCCACCATGGCCCAAACAATCAAATCCAAATAATAATTGGCCAAATTCCTCTTACCCTCCACAATTCTAGTAGAACACCCCCTATTCCTCTCAATGGTCTCCTTCTACCTCACAAAATCAGAACTGGCAACCAAATTGGCAACGATTCACAAACCAGCCTATGCGGATAGTTCCTCTACCTCAAACAACCTTACCAGCACCTTACACGTTGCAGCAAAATACTCAACCTAATATATGACTGCAACTCCCAGCTCAACCAAACCTAAATCCTAACAACAAACCAATCAAGTCAGTACAAATTATTGAGAGTCTGGACCTTGAAGTTGAGTTGAGAGAATGTGATGAGCTTAATTTAAGATCTGGATGTGTAATTGCTCCAGATGAGAAGAAAAATCTGCAACCTGAAATTAAAGAAACACATTGGAATAAGCCTTCAACTGTCGATGACAAGCAAATAAAACAGGAAGAAGATACAACCAGGCAGAAATATCTAGAGAAAATTATAATTACTTCTCCCCCGTCCCAGAAAGATTGATAATACCTCGACCAATTGAATATCCTGACTTTGATCTTTTGGGCGAACTCAAAAATCTCTGTATAAAAGTACCCCTCCTCCAGGCCATTCAAGAAATTCCGATATATGCTAAAACCATTAAAGAATTGTGTGCAAAGAAGTCTGTGAGGAAAACAAAAATAACACCAACTATCCATGTCGTTGGAACTTTGTCTAATTTATTACTAGGTAAAGAGACACCTGTAAAATACGAAGACCTAGGGAATCCCATTGTCACAGTCCAAATAAATGGCCGCTCTTTTCCCAATGCTTTAGTTGACTTAGTGGCAACCATTAACATTCTTACAACAAAAACTTGCGAAGTGCTTGGTATCACAGCCTTAGAACCAACCACTACCTTGCTGGAACTAGCTGACCGTTCAGTCATTAGGCCAGAAGGAACATTACAAGATGTGATAGTTTCTGTGGACTCTTGGGAATATCTGACATATTTTTTTATTATTAATCCCAGAAATCGGCTAGATGGACATCCCTTAATACTGGGAAGGCCTTGGCTAGCAACAACTGATGATTATATAGGTTACCGAACAGGCAGTATGACCATAATCAGAGGGAATGTTGTTAAGAATCTAGCTTTATACCCTCCTGCATAGCCAAGCTTGACCATTGTAAAAACTAGGAAACAACCAACAACATATTTAAAAGAAAATATTCGTTCATTCACCATTGACTGTGGCAGATGTGCTTGAATTCAAAAACCAAATAGAAGATGATGTCATTAATGCCTTTATCAATCACCCTGCTGCAGTGTCTAATTTGAGATGTCACATGATTGAAGCAGTCCTTGACAATGAAATTGAATAATATTCCTTGAGAGACATTAATGACCAACCGATACCAACAACCACTGTCTATACTAGCAAGCCTATTGAAATTGAGCAAGGGAAAATCCTGAACATTAACAGTAATCTGAGTAATGACCAGCAACATAAACTTATCTAAGTCCTTAGGAAATATAAAGGGGCTTTTGCATGGGACTACCCAGACATGAAAGGGATTGACCCTTAGTTATGCATGCTCCACATCTACACTGAAAAAGATGCAAGACCCATTCGACAGCCACAACGTAGATTAAATCCTCATCTAAAGGATATTGTGAAAGAAGAGCTTCAAAAACTATTAGATGTGAATTTTATTTATCCTATATCTGGCAGTAAATGGGTTTCTCCATAAGTAGTTGTCCCCAAAAAGAATGGAAAATGGCGGATATGCGTTGACTATAGAGAGCTCAACAAAGCAACGCAAAAAGACCATTTTCCCGTTCCATTTATCGACCAGGTCCTAGATACACTAGCAGGAAAGAAATTCTTCTCTTTCCTAGATGGCTTCAGTGGTTACAACCAAATTCAAATTGCCCTCGAAGACCAAGATAAAACTACTTTCACCTATCCCTGGGGAACATTTGCTTACAGGGTATTGCCTTTCAGATTGTGCAATGCACCTGCTATATTCCAAAGAGCCATACTCAGTATTTTTGCAGACTTGATAAATGAAGGATTGGAGGTGTACACGGATGATTTCACACCGTATGGAGATGACTTTGATCAGGCATTACGAACATTGGAGAAAGTCCTAGAACGGTGTATTGTTACTAGGTTATGCTTAAGTCATGAGAATTATCATATGATGATGCTGAGGGCTTGATACTAGGTCATTACATTTCAACAACTGGAATTCAGGTAGATCCAACAAAGATACAGGTAATCCTCTTATTAGCTACTCTCTGCGCTCAAACAAAGGTACGTAGTTTTTTGGGATTTGCTGGATATTATCGTAGATTTATAAAGAACTTTTTGCAAATTGATGCACCTTTATATGGCTTGACAAGAAATGTTGATTTTATATGGACTAATAAATGTGACACTGCCTTTACAGATTTGAAATGGTTAGTATCGACAACACCAGTATTACGAGGCCCGAATTGGGATATACCTTTCCAGATTTCATCAGATGCATCAGACACAGCCATTGGAGCTATTCTTGGCCAAGAAGAAGACAAGAAACCTTACGCTATATATCATATCAACAAAAACCTTACTCCTGTTGAGTTGAATTACATAGTAACATAAAAGGAGTTTCTAGTTGTTATTTATGCTATCAACAAATTTAGAAACTATATAACTGGATACCCTGTATTTCTGTATACTGATCACTCTGCCATTCAATATTTAGCCAATAAACCAATTACAAATGGAAGAGTGACTCATTGGTTACTACTTTTGCAGGAATTTGACATAACTATAAGGGATCGACCAAGGAAGGAGAACCTCGTGGCAGACTTCCTCTCCCGAGTGCCAAGAACAGATGATACAATGGTAGTAGAGGATCGGTTTCCGGATGAACATTTGTTTGTTGTGGCCATAAAGATGCCATGGTATGCAGATGTAGTGAATTAATTAGTGGTGGGAAAATTGCCCAAACATCTAACACCCAGAGAAAGGAAATTGATTGTGCAGCGTAGCACTTGTTTCTCTTGGATTGGAGGATACCTTTTCCACACGGGATCTGATATGCACATTCGTAGTTGCATCAGGGAGGACAAAATTTATGATATATTAAAAGCCTGGCATGGTGGACCTTGCGGTGGAAACTTTGTAGACCACAAAACTGGACATAAAATTCTACAGATGGCCTACTACTGGCCCACTATTTTTAAAGATGCTAAGAAATTTGTCTAGGCATGTGATAGTTGCCAAAGGATGGGCCGCCCTGGCCAATCTGATGAAATGTCCCTGCATCCATAATAGGTGATAGAACCCTTTGAGCATTGGGCTTTAGATTTTGTTGGGTCATTCAAACCACCATCCAACCACAAATCGTATATATTGGTTGGAACAAATTACATAACTAAGTGGGTGGAAGCAGTAGTGTTACCAAGAGCAATAGAGGAAACTATTATTAATTTTCTTTTCGAAATTTTTGTGCGGTATGGCTTATCCAGAGAAGTAATCATTGATGGGGGGCCACAATTCGTGGGTCACAAGATTGCTACTACACTAAAAAATCATCACATCATACACAAAATTACTTCTTCGTATCACACGTAGGTGAACGGGCAGGTGGAGAGCACCAAAAAAGTTATCGAAGCTATTCTAACAAAGACATTCTCATCACATCGATGAGACTGGACTGCTCGACTGCTAGAGGCCTTGTGGGCGCATCGCACAACTTGGAGAAACACTACTGGATACTCTTCGTATCAATTGGTATTTGGTAAAGAACCCATCTTTCCCATAGAATTGAAATACAAACATTAAGGACAACCCAGGAAGTGGGACTAGATTTAACTGAAGCCCAGGTTAATAGGTTACAACAGATGAACGAATTAGATGAAATTCAACTACTGGCTCTACATCATATGGCACTTATTCAACAACAAAGAGCCAAATGGCATGATGCCCTAATTAAGAAAAAGACATTTCATGAGGGCGACTTGGCACTTCTTTACGATTCTAGGTTTCAAGACTTCCCTGGCAAACTGCAGACTAGGTGGTTAGGCCCCTATGAAATAAAGCAAGTACACGACAATGGCACTCTTACGCTGACCACCATTGATGGGTCTGGTCCTTCTTTTAAAGTGAACGGGCATTGGGTGCGCCTCTACCAAAAACCACTTACCAGAGAATCTTTCTATCAACATATATGTGAGGACCCCACCATGCAAGTCTTAACTGCAGAAGGCAATCCTTTGGAAGCTTCATATTTATAAATTTGATTTCTTCTCTGTAAAATATGTAAATATGATTGCTGATTTGATTTTCTTTTTTTTTCTTTTTCTTTGCTTGTTTTGCTGTTATGTTAATTGAACAACTGTTGTTCAATCTTTTGAACAACACTTTCTTTCTTTTTGTCATTTTGTTGTTCAATATATTGAACAACCACTATTCAATCTATTGAACAACCACTGTTCAATCGAATTGAACAACACTTTCTTTCTTTTCATTGTTTTTCTATTCAGTTAATTGAACAGCTGTTGTTCAATCTATTGAACAATTGATGTTCAATCTATTGAACAACTGCTGTTCAATCTATTGAACAACACTTTATTTCTTTTCGTCTTTTTGCTGTTCAATCTATTGAACAACCGTTGTTCAATCGAATTGAACAACCACTGTTCAATCGAATTGAACAACACTTTCTTTCTTTTCATTGTTTTGTTGTTCAGTTAATTGAACAACTGTTGTTCAATCTATTGAACAACATTTTCTTCCTTTTCGTCGTTTTGTTGTTCAGTTAATTTAACAACTGTTGTTCAATCTATTGAACAAAACTTTCTTTCTTTCTGTTGTTTTGTTGTTCAATCTATTGGCCAACCACTGTTCAATCCAATTGAAAAAGACTTTCTTTTCGTTGTTTTGTTGTTCAGTTAATTGAATAGTTGCGGTTCAATTTATTGAACAACATTTTCTTTATATTCGTCATTTTGCACTATTTTTCAATAGATTGAACATCACTTTCTTTCTTTTCGTTGTTTTTCTATTCAATCTATTGAAAAACCGATGTTCAATCTATTGAACAACCGCTATTCAATCGAATTGAACAACACTTTCTTTCTTTTCGTTGTTTTGCTGTTCAGTTAATTGAACAATTGTTGTTCAATCTATTAAACAACACTTTCTTTCTTTCCATTGTTTTGTTGTTTAGTTAATTGAACAATTGTTGTTTAATCCAATTGAACAACACTTTCTTTTTTTCATTGTTTTGTTGTTCAGTTAATTGAACAGCTGTTGTTCAATCTATTGAACAACACTTTCTTTCTTTTCGTCGTTTTGCTATTCAATTAATTGAACAACTACTGTTCAATCTATTGAATAGCTGCTGTTCAATCCAAATGAACAACACTTTCTTTATTTTCATTGTTTTGCTGTTCATTTAATTGAACAACTACTGTTCAATCTATTGAACAGTTGCTATTCAATCTATTGAACAACATTCTTTTTTTTTTGTGTGGTTTTTCTATTCATTTAATTGAACAGCTGATGTTCAATCTATTGAACAACTGCTATTCAATCTATTGAACATCACTTCTTTTCTTTTTACGTTGTTTTGTTGTTTGTTTAATTGAACAACCGCTGTTCAATCCAATTGAATAACAAAATTTTTCTTTTGTGTGATTTCTCTTTGCTTATCGCAGCCCCATTTTTCTTTTGTTTTTCATTTTGTTTTCTTTTCATGGCATCAAGTACACTACTTTTATGAGGAAAAGAATTTATGGATTCTATTGAGGGGAGTTAATACCATTAACTTTATGATCTTTAATAGGACAACCTCTTGATGATATATTCTTTTCAGAAAAAGGGACACAATTATTTATCTACTACTTTACTGCATCATTTTCTGCTATACATGATACTGATTGATCATCTTAATACCGTGTTGGTTCCACCCTTCCTGGTTATAATCTTCTCTGTCTAAAAAAATAATGCTATGGGTATACTTTTTCTATTGACATGTTCAACTTCTTCCACCATCCCTGCTCTTAAGGAGCATTGAGCCTTCCTCTATTTATCATAAAAATGTGTAAAAACAACAAAATTTTGTTTTCAGTTGGAGGATAGGGGGTCTCATTACAAGCTAGCCTACCATGTTCATAAGGCTATAGCAAAGTGACATTTCCATTATGGCCAGCACACTAGGGTTATGATCCATTGGATAACCAAAATATCCTTGGAATAGGAGGTCTCATCATGAGCCGACCTGATCACTTTTGATACATCCCAGTGAATGGCAGCGTGGTCATCTGGTTACCACACTAGCACACTGATCTCTTTTGTAGAACAACACTAGAATTCTCCATTTATAAATTGAGGATCTTGGCTCATATGGGTTAAAAGGAAACCCTGTCGAGGCTATGGACGCCTGCTAGCAGCAGAGGCTCTGCTTATGGTATTGAAGTTATATCTTATTGTCAATAATTAATATGATATCATCTTCTTATTCTTTCTTTTTATTGGAGAAATTATTTCCTTAATTTTTCCCTGTTTAAAACCTTTATAATTTTTCCCTGTTTAAAACCTTTATGCATGAGATACTGCTTTTCAATCAATCATATCATTCTCGGCTAGAATACCGTCAGTAGAGCATATTTTTGGCATATTGTTGTCGTTTTCTTTCTCACATAACTTATCATCAATCCAAAGCATCCTATATCTTATTCATAACTATCTTTACACACTCCGCTCTCATTATAACCATACCTCTCGCTGTCCTATCATTTATATCCGTACTCTGTTTCATTCAATGTCGTATTGTTCATTCCCTTGCCTTGCCGTAAGAACAACCCTTTCCTTATCTACTCGATCGTAGGCGACCTCTCTTTTTAAGGAGGGGGAGGATTCCCATTATACCTTTGCATGAGCTATATTTATTACGCTTATTGGACTTGATATGTTGCCATGATATCCCATGATCAAATGACATGTGGCAGTATGATAATCAGAGAATTAATATTATTAATTATCATGGAAATTCCGCTTGACATTATGGAATTTAGTTGTTACGTCTACTTGTTGTTCCAGTTTACTAAAGCAACTGTTGTTCTCTACTACATTTTTCTTGCTGTGTTAATCTTTGAAAATTGTAGGGCAAATATCAGAAGATTCGAGCATTAATGGTGGAAAATTAGTTCGATGAGAACCCTTAGTGTTGGAAATTTTTGACAGAGCTAGGGCAATTCTGGTGTGCATGGGATGGATGTCATATTTCACCAGGCTTTAGGCCCCTAGTAGTGAGATCGCCTTCGAGTTTTTACAGCAATTACAGAATGGGCAGTCCATAGTAAAAGGTGTAAGAATAACAGTATCGGAGGCTGTGATAGCTGAAGTTTCCGCGCTGTCGGCAAAAGGAGCAGTATGGTCTAAAAAGCATGTAATGTTGCATGACGCAGTGGAAATTTTCAAAGACGTAGGTGAAGAACTAACCTGAAAAGGAAAGGACATTCAACTGTCCTCTCTGGGAGAACCATGGTGCGAATTGGCGAGTGTCGTCCAGAAGTACATTACCTGTGATGGTTGACGGGATGTGGTAAAACCACGACAACTTAAACTCTTAGCCGTTTTAAAGAAAAAACTTACTGTCAATTTCACATTTTTCTTAAATTCATTATTGCATGATACAAATGATAGAGTAAGATGGGCTAAACATCCTGATACTGTAATAAGTCATCATGGTTTGATCAAACTGATTGTTAGTCACAGTCTTGCTCAACAAAATTTAACTTGGGATAATTTTATAGCACCACTAAAGATTAGGCCATACCCTTTAGTCCAAAATTTTACAACCTTGGAAATTGGACAGCAAAACCCTATTTCGAAGAGGAAAAGAACTGCTCATACAGTAATAGGACCTCATAAGCGTAAGCATTCTGCGAGGCTAAACCCAATTCAGACGACTTTTGTAGATCCTCAGGGTAGCACCAAACGACCGACAGGGCCATCTAGTCTAATTACTGTACAAGACTCTAAACCAGAAAGGGAGGAAGAAGGTAATTCTAAATCAGAACAGGGAGAAGAGCATGATTTTGAACCTGAACAAGAGGAATAACCCAATTCTCAACTTGAACAAGAGGAAGAACGCAATTTTGAACCTAAACAGGAGGAAGAACCTAATTCTAAACTGGAACATGAGGAAGAACCTAATTCTAAACTAGAATAGGAGGAGGAACCCAATTCTAAACCAGAACAGGAGGAAGAACATGATTGTGACCTAGAAAATGAAGTAGGGCCTTCTCAAACACCACCTATGAGCCCCCGAGATGATTTCTTACAGGACTTTGAGGAAGAGATGGCCTAGGTTCTTGTAAATTTGAATGCATATATGCAACCTAGAGGATCACTTGACCAGAACCTGAACAAAGTTCAATCCTCAGGAGATTCTGGTCACATGGAAATTTTGCCTTCCCCAGAAGCTATAGACCGGGAAGAGGAAGTGGATACAAAAATAATTCATGAATCTGATAACCAGTCAGGTGACATGGTTATAGTGGAACATAGCCAAGACGAGCACCAGGATCCCTCAGATACAAATCCTATTGATAAACCTGTTCCTACAAAATATGCTTCTCAGAAGAAGCAGTTAGTTGAAATAAAGTTAAGGAAGATGAGGAAGAAATACCAAAAGCTTCAAAAGATGGTTAAGCGGCTACGACAGAAATTAAAAGAAACTACAAATAGGAAAGCACATAGCACTACTCCTGAGTTAGTCAGTGTGGCCACACAAACATAAATATGTGAAGGTAAGGCAATAGGAACCCAAAATGAATCTATTTCTACTCAGATGGTCGCCACACAAATAAGCCCTCACATAGATTTGATAGATATGGCTGTTCGGACGGAGGAGTTATCCTCTCACAATAAAAACACCCTGACAGAGGAAATAGTCATTGACGCTCCATCAAGCAGTGATCCTATTCTTCTAGAGTTACAGGAGGAGCTAGTACAGGGCCAGCTTGCTTTAGCGCAATGTAAGAAGGAGACGGTTCCTCTGCAAAATTATTAGGAGCTGCAAAATCAATTCAATGACTTGACCATAATTGAGAGTGAAACTTTTGATAAGTTCAGGCAGGAGGAAGAAAAGCTGAGGAAAGTAAAAGCCAAGCTAGATAAGGTCATGGGTCAGATTGATGCTATTTTCTCTTTATATTTTGATGTCTTATCTTCCAGATCTCCTACTACAAATTATGCTCTGTTTTTGTTGGAAAGATATTTACTATTGAAGATTAAAGCTGTTAAGGCCGGAGAGTCAGTTGAATTCAAGACAACTGACGAATTCATAAAATGCTGTAAGGAGCATGGGATAAAATTCCAATGTCTTCTCTATGAACTTTATTTGCATAATTTTTTATTAGAATGGGAGGTGGATAACAATCCTAACCCTTTTGTTGGGGACATTCAGTTCCAGGCCTTCATTTCCTTTACAGTGAACCAACTCAAGTGGTCCAGGGCTTATAACACCTTTCAAAGGAAAGAACATGGATTTAATTTATGGGTAAGGGGTGAGCCTACTCAACCCTTGCATCTTTTTGTTAGACACAAGAGGCTCATGAAATAGGAGGGAGTGATTAAGACTTTGGGGCTTATACATAAAGAAATTGTGCAAGCAGGAAGGACGCATTTCTTATCCATACAGGAAAGGTCCTTACTTGCATCCAAACAGAGATGGGTGGCCTCTACCAATAGTGTCAGGAACAGAGAACCATTTGGCTACATGAATTTTAAAGCTGCCATAGGCCATTTTGTCACATATAGTAATATTATCTTGAGGGAAGGAACATATTGGCTAGGATGTCAATTTAGGAGCCCAATTATTTGGTACCCTTGTGAAGGATGTTGTTCTGATTATGAGTTGCCTAAAGGTCATGAAGGGATAGCATTTGTAGATTTAATCCAAAAGCACGATTTTAGGTTGTATACAGAAAAGTTCTTTCCTACTTACTCTTTAATTGCATTACATAATAACTACTTGTTTTCATGAGGACATGAAACAAGGTAAGTAGGGGAGTATGTTGGGCTGTGCAACAGGTATAAATTTACTTTTGATTACACTATATTTTTCTTGCTTTTTATGCATTTGTGCCATGATGTAATAATAGAATTTCGATATAAAGTGAATGAAATTGCTTTTGATGTGATTTGGATGTCAAAACTAACTTCCGTTGCTTTTAATGCAGAGATTAGCGAATGGGACAACTGCTATTCAAACTATTGAACAACAAAGGGTAAACAAGGAGAAAAGAGTGCGTCTTGTGCGGTCAAATTAAGAAGAGAATCAAGAGGATGAACACAAGATAGAAGATTGTCTGATAATAGTATTTAGTTGTGAATTCCTCAGGATCTTCTGATCCTAAGGAATCACATTTATCTCTTTTCCTCTTTGACTATAAGAGGGGAAAAACGTATAGAGTATAACAACTTTTGCACCCTTTTACTTCAATTGTAATTTTAATATACGAAGTGTTATTTATAAGGATACATCGTGCTATAATGACATTTGGATTTGATGAATAATATATAATTCGTGTTGTTTTTCATTCGTAATATTCTGAAGTAATTAAGCAGTAATCACTGGCGGCTTGGGCCTGATCACTGGTGGATTTCACTACTATTACATGTTTTGTTTTATAGTTTTACCTTTATTTTACTGCAAGTTTAATTACTCTGTTTTATAGCTTTACGATTGATTTACTTTCACTAGTGTTGAGTTTGTGTATTCATTGCATTAATTCTTATTTCTATTGATTGGCTTCATTTATTTATGTCGTATATTGATTTAATTATTCGGTAAGAATCATTTCTAGTTAATTGAAAGCCAAAGTGTTATTGGTTAGATCAGGTGTATTACTTTTATGCAAAAGTTTAGATTCAGCTGAAAGAGCTCTGTTATCGCTACGGTGCACTCAATTGATGTAATCGCAATTAGAACTTCTTGATTAAGATTGAGTTTTGGTGCTTGAATAGGTTAATTTCCTTGAAGTTACAAGCTTGATATTTATGGTTTGATCCGCTTACTCTTGTGTTGAAATTAATGAGATATATTAAAGCATTACTCTCTGTAGATATAACGATTTTCATCACTTGCACATATTGTGTACACTCTTGAAACGAAAAAACTTACCCAGGTCGATAATTAATGTGAGGCATTTAGGAGTTCTAAAAGACACCTTATATGTGCTTAACAGGTTGTAGGTCGCTGGCCTTTGCCATAGAGTTGATGGTTCAATTAAATTATTAAAATATATTATGACTTTGATAAAATCAAGGGGTAGGAGGCAATTAAAAAAGGAAGCACCGACTACTATCATGGTGCTTTGTATGAACACCAATTATATTTTAAGCATGAGTTAGTCCATTCCACTTCTACATGACACAACTTGAAATAAGCGACTTATTTCTAAACTAATGTTCCTTATTTCTTCGATGATCACCCATGCCATGATTGCTATTACGAAAAAGGAAGTCACCATTACTGCTCATGCATGTGTGAATTCTCGAAGGCACTCTATAACTCAGGGAATGTAGAGCTTTTGCAAGACGCATAATCTTTTATGTCAACAAGCTCTAGGGAATGTTTTAGAATTTGGCTAGATTCAGGGTGGCATGAACAAATAAGTAAGTTTGTTTTGGACTTCTTCTCCCTTGGTTTGTATGGTTGGAAGGAATTCTCTACTCTAAGTTATTTTCACCAGTAGTTGGTAGGTTCATCTTAGGGATTTAGTTTGTTGTTTCATTTCCTTTATTGCAGAGTTTCTAGGATGAAGGTAGCTCAAGGTGGTATTTTGTGGTCTTAGTGGACGATTTCCTTCTTCGCCTAAAGGCCTTTCAATTTTTTGGAGCCTGGGTTGATCATACCTCTTAGCCACCCCTAATTTTGTTTGAGCATTTGAATCCTTTAATTATGCATATATCAACCATTATACACAATGATTTGAGTTCATGGCATAACCAATTCGGTTGGCATAGGGGTTTAATGGCGTCAGACCTAAACATCTAGTGCCTGGAGGAAAATTGGATTTATAGTGGTTATCGAGGCTTGTATTGGGTGAACGAACTCTTTGGAGGGGGGAAGTTAAAAGATCTTGGGAGAAAGGCCATGAACAATGAAGTGTGGGGAACTATTTGGTCCTTGGAGAGGGGTGGTGGAATCACTAAGAAGGGTTAAGGGAATATGAGGAGTAACAAAAGAATTGGTGGGAGTGTTAGTGGCAGAGAAAGGCCTCACAATTGAATCTGTAAGGAGAAAATCAAGCAACTGATAGAAAAAATTGGTACATTGCAAATTGATATGATGACCATGGAAATGAGGCAATATAAAAAACTTGAGACTGAATCAAACATATTATAAGAACTCAAAATGCTTTAAGGAATGACAACAAGACAAATGGATGAGATGGAAGCCCTATGACAACAAATTGTGACCTTGAAGGAGGAACTTAAAATTATACAAACTAATGCAAATTATCTCAGCTCAGGGAGTGGGAAAGTGGTAAACCAATGCCTAGATATTAATCTTATTTTGGAGGAGACAAAAAAAATGACCAATGCATTGCTGTAAATTTTGCTTTATATTAGGCACTTTCTGTTAGTTGTATACATTTCGATATGTAGTCAATTTTGTAAAATTATATGATGCATTAGAAGACTTTGAAACCAATAGATTTCACGAGAAGGCACAATCACATGGCAAAATATGTAATCTCTGAGTACCTGTTGTATTCGAGCACATATTTTATTTAATATAAATACTCATTATTGTTAAAAAAAGAGTAGAAACCTTGGTTAAGCTTACTAATTCTTAAAATGGCAAGGTCCATAAAATGTTTGGTGATATTTTGGTAAAAGTATAGAATTTCTAAAGATTTTATACATTTTTTATAAAATTTTGACACTTTTTAGAGTTGGGCAAACAAAATAGGAAATGGCAATTTTTTTTTGGAAAAAATCATGGAAAATTATCCCATGGACAAAATTTATCCCCTGAAACATTCAACGTTAAGATGGAAACAAATTTAAGTAGGGGATAATATGAGATCGTATAGTTGAATGGATTTGGGTGCCTCCAATGCAATATCATCTTGGTGATAAGTGACTAGAACATAAGGACATAACAAAATATTGATTCCTAGAAGAGTTGGTTTGGGCACCCTTAGATGTTGTCAAGGTGCACCATATACTAGCAAGGCACCCTAACATAAAAAGTGGGTGTACCACACACCTTGACAACTCAATCATCAATAGGATGTTCCAAGAGAAGCTTGATGAAGAAAACTTGGTGAGGGAAAAATAAATAAGGTTACCACGCATTAGCTTATCTATAGGAATGCACTGTGCAAGAGAAGCAAAGTGAAAAAGAGGAACTTAACTAGCTTTATAGAAGGTGCATGTTCACTTTGTTTGGTGCACATTGGCTATCCTCTCTTATGTGCTATACTTTTTAGGTGGACTTGCGTGGACATCAATTGGGAACATTTCGAAACATCTTGTTCACCACAAAAAAAAATATGCAAGCTTTAAAGTGTCATAATTACTCCCCCCACTAAGATGACTATCTTTTCGTAATTTATTTTCTTACTTTAATTTTTGTGGGGGGAAGGATTCACACCAATCACTGCAGCACTCACCAATTTCTCAAAACATTAATAATAATTTCTTTTCATCACATTCATTCATGCAATTGGTCGTCCCATGTAAGCATGCATTTCTTCAATGTATCAATCTTATGCATTATCAATTTTTTTAACAATTTATCTCTACTGGGAGCTTCATGCCTCTATCATACTCTAGTGAGTATTAATGCAATACAAATATTCACATATCAATAATACCATCTCACTTTTATCAACTAAGAATGATAATAAAAAATCATATCCATGTGATGGAGCAACACTCATAGCACTAGTGATGAGCACCAGTATTGTAGCAAGAATGCTGCAAATCCTGGGGCTACTAGCTTTACTTTATCAACCCGAGGTTCATACAAACTTGGAGGTGACAGTGTTGTATACACAAGTAAAAGTGATGGTTCTGTCTTTTTTCACTATTCAACTAGCGAGAGACCACTAGTGTTTTCAACTGAGACTTCTATGGATTAAGAAGAAGCTTGATTACTGATGAAACAAAGAGAAATCTACTCTCGGAGAAATCTTGTCTACTGCAATAAGGAAAAGGACTAAAATCCAATGCTAAAAACACACCATTTCCTAACTAACAGCTGAGAAACTATGCTTTACAAGAATCCCAAGCTAACATGTATGAAATGCTACTATCCTAAGCATGGAAGTTCAAAACATCAAACATTACTACTGTGCATGTAAAGGATTGAAATAAATATGTTTTTTTTCTTTTTATTCTTTTTATGGAAAAACAAGTGTGAAAGATAATCTCTTTTGGTGGTGTGGCAGGTGGCTTAGGGATGCTGGTGGATGGTTGGAAGGTTTGGGAGACCCTTAGGTGACCTTGTGTGGCTT
>APFE030042206.1:45164-66932 GCA_000404065.3 Pinus taeda
AGATCAAATTGTTGTAATAAAAGTAACCATCTAATAATCTAAGCATTCACATTAGGTTTATTCATTAAATATTTGATTGCAGCATGGTCAGTATGTACAAATGTTTGATAACCTGTAATATAATGCCTAAATTTGTTCAATGAATGCACGACAACCAGGAGCTCCTTTTTTGTCACTGTCTAGTTAAGTTCAACCTTTGACAGATTCTTACTGATAAAGTAAATGGCATAAGGAAAATTTTCATCTATCTGGATGAGGGCTACTCCTATGGCTTTGTGTGAGGTATCAACATGTATATGAAAAGGAAGGGCCCAACTTGGGCCTCGGAGAATTGGTGCAGTGGTTAACTTGTCCTTCAGGGTGTCTAGGGCCTCTTGACAACTTTTTGACCAGACAAACTCAGAGTCTTTGGCCAACAACCTAAATAAAGGAGAAGCCAACTTGCTGAAGTCTTTTATAAACCCTTGGTAGTATCTAGCTAACCCTAGGAGACTTCTGACATCTCTCTGCTTTTGTGGAGGTGGGACCCTTTGGATGATAGCTATTTTGTTTGGGTCCACCTGTAGTCCTTGCTGGGATATTGAATGACCTACCACAGTCCTTGTAGTCATCAAGAATTCACATTTTTTGGACTAAGAGATAGGTTCATTTCAATGAATTTGTGCAAAACCTTACCTAAGTTGGATAGAGCCTCCTGGAAATCACATCCATAAGGTGTAAAATCATCCATATAATTCTCTACCGCATCATGGACTAACTCGGCAAAGATACTCAAGACTGCTCTTTGGAAAGTGGTAGGAGCATTGCATAGGCCAAAAGGAAGGACCCTATAGGTGAAAGTACCCAAAGGACAAGTGAAGGTGGTCTTATCCTGGTCTTTCAGGCTGATATGGATTTGATTGTACCCGTCGAATCAATCTAGGAAAAATAAAAACTTTTTCCCTGCCAAGCCATCTAGCACTTGGTCGATGAAAGGTAGAGGGAAATGGTCCTTCTTTGTGGCTTTGTTTAGTTCCCATTAATAAACACAAATCCTCCACTTACCATTTTTCTTTGGAACCAACGCCAAAGGAGAAACCCACTCACCATCTGAGATAGGGTAAATGAATCCTGCATCTAGCAGCTTTTGTAGTTCTTCTTTGACTATATCTTTAAGAGCTGGATTCATTCTCCTTTGGGGTTGCCGGACTAACTTGCAACCTTCTTTGATATAAATGTGGTCAGTACACATCGGGGGGTGCACTCCCTTCATTTCTTTGTAACTCCAAGCAAAGGCATCCAGATGTTCCTTTAGCAGGTTGCACAACTTTTCTTCTTGGTGAACAGAAAGAGATGGGTTGATTTTCAAAGCTCTCTCGGGGAAAAATTATATGGTTTTGACTCGGATAGGGTTGGAATCAGCTAAACATAGATTAATTTGATGGTTTTTTTGGGTTTCCTTTACTACTTCTTCTAAGGACAATGTATTGGGAGTTGGACTTTGGAGTATGTGTTCAATCAAATCATCTTCATCCTGCTGTCCCCCTCCCATGGTTGTTTCTAAGGTATAGATTTAGGCAGAATAAACTTCATCTTCTTCCTCCTCTTTCAGCCACAAAGGTAAGTCATGTTCTAGAGATGGCCGAGTAGGAGGGTATAGGACTAACTGCTTGGACATGTGCCCATTTGTGATAGTCATATTTCTGGCCTTGTAGCTAATGTAGGCATCGACAGTGGCTAACCGGGGCCTCCCAAGGATGAGAGGGTAACCAGTAAGCTTAGCCTTAGGCTGGAGGACTAGGAAATCTGTAGGGTACTCGCAAGAGTCAATGGAAGCCATCACATCCTCCACAATCCCATTAGGGGTCACTATGGAGCAGTTTGCAAGTTGTAGAATTGTTGTGGTCTTTCTAAATTAACCTTGGAGGTTGAGCTTGAGCATGGTGTCTTGGTCATCACATTAATGGCAGCCCCAAGATTGATCAAAGTGTGTGGGACAATGTTGCCATCGATGTGCACATCTACTACAAGACTTCCAGGGTCCAAATACTTTGGACATATTACCTGCCCCAACATTAAGTCGGACAACTGTCCAATGACATTAATGGTAGGGGCATCTCTTCTTCGCCTCCCTAGATACTTGAAGCACTTCTCCTTAATCAACTTGTTGTAAATAGGTACATATCTAATAGCTTGGAGAAGTGGAATTCTCACACATAGGTTTTTCAATTCTCCAAGAAGTTCAGTCTCTTCTGGGGTAGGCTAGAGTGGTTGGGTTAATCTCTCAGGAAAGGGTGGTGGATTTACTTTAAGCATGATTTTCTCTCTTTCTTCCTCAACCTCCCTAGGTGGAGGCAGAAGTTGGTTGCCCGGGAGTACTCTCCTAGATCTCAGGTTGATTTCCTGAATTTCCACAGCATAATCTGGATGGGGTCTCTCCACTGTATACTTGTTGCGCTTGTCTATTGTTCAGGTTCAAATTTGGCTGGGTAGGCATCTGGGGTTGTTTAGGTGGAGCAGAGTGTAACAACTGTGGTTGAGCAGGTGGTGAAGGCAATAAAGCTGGAGCATTATTGTATCGGGGTCTCCACCCCTGGGGCAGTGCATTCCACTGAGGTTATGGCAGAGCATATGGTTGAAATGTATGGCTGGGAATGATACTAAGGTGCAAAGGGCCAAGGAGGTGGTGTAGACCATGAAGGATGAGAAGGGGGCCCCCAAGAAGGTATGGATGTGGTCTGGTTGGGGTTGTAATATGCATGGGATGAACCTTGGATGCCCTGTTCATATGGCCTAGGCCCATGAGGTCTCCTTTGGTTTATGTAGCAAATCTATTCAGCTATCCCTTCAGCTCCTTGATATACAAATTTTAATCCAGGGAGAGAAGGGAACTTGTCTCTGGAGTGGTTTTCTTCACAGGCTGAGTAGATTTCAACAAAATTCAATGGACATTCGTTCCTAGGGTGCCTCCTAGTGCGTCTAGGATAGAAATTGCTAAGGCTCTCTCTCCTTCCTCCTATTTTCTCTTAATGTGCATAGTGTCCATCTGTAGGGCAAGGCTTTGCAACATCTCACTCTTGAAATCCTCTATCATCTTTCCAATTTCACCTTTGATGGATGAATTGGAAGAGGATGGACTGACCATAGATTGACTACCCCTACCCTTTTTCCTAGCTACCCTAAAGTGGTTTCTAAAGACAGTCTTGATATCCTCATAGGGTAATTGGAGATGTTCCCTCCTGATAAAAAGTTTAGGGTATCTAGAAGATCTTCCATTACTCCTCTAAGCATTACTAGCTTTAGTGACTCAGGGTCAAGTGTACACCTAGCCCTTTTGTAGCTAAGATGGAATATTTCTTCATAATCTTCTAGGGATTCATCATTGCCTAAGGTCATCCTAAAAATTTCTTGTTTAGCATCTTTAGACCTATAGTAGTCTCGATACTTGTTGTTGAAGGCTTTCTGCATCTGAGCCTAAGTTGTGATGCTATCTCCAGGTAAACCCATGAACCAGTACAAAGTTGCATCCTTGAGAGTGGATGGAAATAGTTTCAACTTCTGCTCATCATTGGAGTAGTCATAGGCTCGACATATGATAACAAACTCAAATAAGAAAGTGTTTTGATCTTCTGAGGTCAGGCCATGGAAATGAGGAAGGGAAGAGGGGCTTATATTTTTCATCTTAGCATCCCCATTGGTTTTCCTGATGGGGAAGGCACCCTCAACTCTTTCCCTATTTCCTCTGTCATTTCTATTTTTAGCGATTGGTTCAGTAGGAATGGGTTCTTCTTCTTCTTCTTCCCTTGTAGGTTCTTCAAATATTTATGGTTTCTCACCTAAGGGTTCCTCCAGTTCACAGCCACCAAAGAAGAGGGAAGGTTGGTTGTTTGAAGCAATGGGGGTATTTGGGAAAACTTTCTCTAAGTTATCCCTATTCCTGCGAGGCATGAAAAAATGTTTTTGTTGTGTTTTGTGTTTTTTTTCAAACTTTGAAATTAATTGCAGATTGAATGAAAACTACTTACTGAATGAAAAATTAACTGCTTGATTGAAATCTTACTTGTATAATGGAAAGGAAAGCAAGGAATGCGGAATGGAAAAGGAAACAAAATAAATTACTTTTGCAGAAATGAAACTACTAGCAAAATATTAGAAACAAGAAATGGAAGAAAGAAAGTAGTAATCACATATTACTTAGACACCTCCCTGAAAATAACACCAAAAAGTGGCGAGCACCAGTATTGCAGCAAGAATGCTGCAACTCCCTGGGCTACCAGCTTTACTTTATCAACCCGGGGTTCGAACAAACTTGGAGGTGACAGTGCGGTATACACAAGTAAAAGTGATGGTTCTATCTTTTGTCACTATTCAGCTGGCGAGAGACCACTAGAGTTTTCAAGTCAAACTTCTATGTATTCAAAAGAAGCTTGATTACTAATGAAAGAAAGAGAAATATACTCTAGGAGAAAGCTTGTCTACTGCAATAAGGAAAAGGACTAAAATCCAATGCTAAAAGCACACCATTTCCTAACTAACTGCCGAGAAACTATGCTTTACAAGAATGCCAAGCTAACATGTATGAAATTCTACTGTCCTAAGAATGGAAGTTCAAAACATCAAACATCACTACTGTGCATGTAAAGGACTGAAATAAATATGTTTTTTTCTTTTTATTCTTTTTATGGAAAAAAAAGTGTGAAAGCTAATCTCTTTTGGTGGTGTGGTAGGTGGCTTAGGCATGCTGGTGGATGGTTGGAAGGTTTGGGAGACCCTTAGGTGACCTTGTGTGGCTTCTTGAAGGTTTTCCCTCATTTCCGCTTCAAAATAAGCCACCACAAGAAAACCTACAGGATGTACTAAAAACCTATAGGATTCCCTGTATTTCTACAAGATACAACCGAGAGAAAAAAGATGGGTGCTGAAGGTGATGGAAGGCTTAGGGAAGGTGGTTGGTGGATGTAATGGAGTGATAAAATGCTTAGGATCACTTAGAACTCAAACCCAAGGTTCGGAGATGGTTGGATTTGCTCAACATGCTTGAAGAATGATGAAATTGGTGAGGGTCTTAGTGAAAGTGAGGAATGATCATGGATGGATGAAGTTGGAAGGAGGTTGATTGCTATGAAATCTTTCTCTACTTCTGAAACACCTGCACTGCATCAAACAATGATATTTTCCCAAAAATCATGTAAACAAGAAGAATTTTAATGAGCTAGAAAAACAGAGTTTAATGAGCTAGCTGTCTACTTCATGCATGAGGAAAAGTTGCAGAATAAGATGAAGTCATTGATGAGATATACTGTAAGACTGAAGATAGAAGAAATGATGGCTAATTACTACACTTGCAAACTGATCAAATGCTGGCTTAAGCACAGGAAACTCTAAATTCTATGAGAAAGTAGAATTATATCTTTTTGGGGCTGCATGGGGGTCCTTTCCTCAAATCATGATCCCTGAAGGAAGAAGTGAGGTGAAGACACCTACTGACAACTTTTTGATGCTCCTTTTATCCCTTCTAACCTACTACTAAAGTAAAGCACAAATTGAAGCAAACTAATAACCAAACTAATCAAATCTACATTACTTGCAATGAAACACTTCCAAGGGCAATTTAATCATGAATCTATGAAACTAATTTAAGAATACAGATACAAGAAGAGGAGCCTTTGTTGCTAGGGTTGGGCCCTAACCCAAGATCTTCAACCCTTTGAGTTAACTCAGTGCTGGATCAAGAAAATGCTCATTCTCATTATCCAAACAAAAAATTACATAGCAATGTCTTCCACAAGTCTGTAGCTCGAAAATAACTAGTGTTTTTACAACAAAAATTCGAATCCTAATGATGCTCTATGCCTCTTTATTTATACAACTGAAGTCTCCAATGACTTCCTTAAATCTAGGGAGGCTCGGATCCCAAACTTGAGATGAACTAACTCTTTGACTATCACTTGCTGGACTGCCTTTTAATCTTCTTGACTTGGGTGCTTGTACTACGAGTTAGTGTGATTTATGGAGGACTATTCGAATGAGGGAGGAGTAAATGAGGAGGATTTACCTCCTACAATCTCTCTTCCTTGTCCCATTCGAGTTTCAGCCCTTAATCTTGCCAAAATTCCCTGATTTTCTCTTTCAAACCTGAATTTAATGCACATTATTCCACTTGGCATAATATCTCACTTTAACTCATCTCATTAAACAAAATATAATCAAAACATGTAATAAATTGTGAGAAGAGTTGATTTGACTGATCTAGGAGGTGAATTAAGGTCCATATAGTTACCCATTGATGAGGCTCATCAATTAGCAATTTCCATGGCCACTTACATAACCTAAAACCTTTAATAATTTATGCATATGATGCCATTTTATAACACTAATCACTATTTGATGATATTAGTTGCTTCAAATTAATAATATATTTGGTCATTACCCATGGTCTCATGCATATGTCACACATAACCATGCATTTCCCAATGCATTATCAAACATACAATTTTTACCTGTGAGTGGATCACTAACTTATTTAAGAATTATCCATCATGATAGCTCACACATGCACATATTATTAATATTTTTATCAAAATTTGTATGTTGGAAGCCTGACACCTTGATCATACTCCAAGTGAGGTATAATTCAATTCATACATCCAAAGGGAAAAGCATTCCATCAAAATATAAATTTAGCCTAAAATGATTTTCACCTAGTTCCTTCAACTTATCCTTTGTTTTTTCTTGGTTAATCTCCATACCGTTTGATGGCTAGGATCATTGTATATACTCTATTGGATTTTTTTCAAGGACATGTAGCTCCTTCAACTTCTTGACAAGCATCCTCTTGTAATTGTCCTCAAGGTATTTCAATGGTTGAAGGAACTTCTATTGCCTAAAATTCCACTTCATATAAGTGGCCTTTAATATAAAATCCTAAGAACACCATT
The DNA here is from genome assembly GCA_000404065.3 of Pinus taeda. Classification (NCBI taxonomy): domain Eukaryota; kingdom Viridiplantae; phylum Streptophyta; class Pinopsida; order Pinales; family Pinaceae; genus Pinus; species Pinus taeda. Next base: position 52,082 of record APFE030042206.1, read on the forward strand.
TTTTTCACGATATCATCTACAAATTAGTTTTTATCCATTCAATTAAAAAAATGTGCTACAACACTCCAAATCAACAACCCAATTAATTTTATAGTACATTTCATATTAGAAACTAGTCAAGCATTCTTAAGCTTATTCCATTTCATAAATTAGCCTTTTTCATTTTTAAAAAATCATACCAACCAATATAGAAATATCATTCAAGGGAAGACTCCTAACCTTCTATGATAGTTGTGACTTCACTATCTATCTATCCACATTAACATAATCAAGCCCTCATTAACTAATTCTTTATTCAAATCTTCTCTTGGCTTCAACTCAACAAGGACACTTTACAAGTTCAATATGAACTTTATCATATCAATCATATGGAATATTTTTTTAATTAAAAATTACTACGATTTTCAACAAGTTGATTGACAAAATTATTTCCTTTGACATCCTAGGGGACTCTCCCCCTTGCAATCCTGTGCATACTACTTGTTTCATCATAAATTATATCAATACTATTGATCTGAAAATGGGGCACTTAGGTTTCTTGTCTAACTTACAAGAACCTATCCCACTTCCAAAGCTTACTTATTCCCAAGTCTTATTGATTAACCAATGCGGAATTGATAATATGTGCTTGAAGATAAGGTGTATGCTGGTATTTATTTTAAACTATTTTTGTACTTTAAAATCTGTTGTTTATGCTGATATAACACATACATATAACAGTAAACAATGCAACAGTAAAAACAAACACACAAAACAACAATTTAGTGAGGAGTTCACCCAAAACTCTTGGGATACATCTCCTTGAGCTCTAGTCAACTCGACTAAGCTCTTTGGGATTATGGCAACAATATTTTTACAAGATCTTTGGCTCAACTCCATGGTTTACATAGAAACAATGGGTTTAGAATGCCATTTGGTCCCCAGCTCTGAAGCTCTTGGCCTTCTTGCTCTGGCTTTGGCTCTTAGGCTCTCACGCTAGCTCTGGCTCTTTGTCTCTGGCTACCTTGAGCTCTCTTTCTAGCTCTGGCTCTTTGTCTTTGGCTACCTTGAGCTCTCTTTCTCGGCCTCTACATGCCTATGTGATCCGCATGACCTCCAAGCGATCCTTAGCAACCATCCAGTGACCTTTCTGCAGCTTTGTTGCTTGTCAATTGCACTCTCAGACTTTCTTGCCGCTTCAGCTCTCTCTGTTGCCTGCTTATGCCTCTCAATCGTGCTCTCAGACTCAGAAACCCCTCTATCTCTATCATTGAATGACTTTTAAGCCTATCGGCACTTGTTTGCTCGTTTAAGCTCTTAGGCTCTCTGGCTCCTGATCGTTGTCCCTTCATCTTTCTTCTGGAGTGTTTAACAATCATTACTAACATCCCAAGGTATGGTGGCCACATGTTTTGCAACGAAAAAGGCCACTGGCATGTTGGAATCCCAAAGATATCATTTCTCTATTTACACAGAGAAATACAATGGAAACGCTGAGCATAAACGCCTTTTATCAGACTTGAAAATCACTTAAATCCGCTTTATAACTCCTAGCGGGTCCAACTTTATGTCGTTTATCGCATCCCCACCATTGTTCTAGGAGATCTAGATCCAACAACGGTGGTTCATTTCGAGCGGTTCTTTTGTATGAGGGTTAACCGCCTGATAAGGGTGGTTTTCTCTCTCTAGGGTCTGGACACATGGCAGCCAATGTATGGGCTCGGGTGGAGCTCGGCCAAAACCATTTACCACCCACAGCCCACTCGAAATCCTGCTTGTTTCGTGATTTCCTTTGTATTTCGAAAATACATTAAAATGTTGCAAAATCCCATAAAACGACCCATATCAGACTTGAAACAATATATATTTTTATTCACAAACCCTTTGGGGTCCAGTTTTCATCGCATCGGTGCTTCCCTTCATATTTCATTTAATAAACGAAATACGCAAAAATACATAGAAACTGTCATTTGATGGATCTCAAATTACATCGAATATCGTTCATAACCCTGTCGGGTCTGGATGTATATCGCAAGTCGCGTATGTATCGGCCCCCTGATGAGCCCCGAATTGGGTAACTTATTGGGCTCATTTTGCCTCATTGTTCTTGATCAATCCACCATTTTTCATAGTTTATGCATGTTTTTTGAGTATGTTTATGTTAGTTGAACAAATGAGGGTGGTCACTTTACCAAGAAGGCTAATACGTGGTTATTTAAGGATTTTTGGACAAATTTTGGAACAAAGCCAAGCAATTATAAGCCAGATGACAGCCAAGCATGAAGGAACAAGGGTTAGGATTCATAGGAAGGATATCTCTTGCATTAAATGGCCCTTCCTCAAAATCTCCACCCTCAATTAGGAGCTCAGCAGGTCACCAAAACGAATCCTAAAGGCAGCCGAGCAGCTTGGTGAAAAGTGACTGTTTACTAGCAGTTTGAACAGCTGAGCCCCTTGAGTTAAGGAGGGCTGTTGAGGCCCCTCGTAGTGCATAAATAGGAAGGCTTTCAGCCTTCGTAGGTTACTTTTTGGACTGTTGTATTTTGCACTAGAGTGTTTTTATTTTCTCAGCTCATTTTGTAGCTGTTGCTGTATAACTTTCTTATGAACATGGTTATTTTTTAGTAATGGAAAGCAACTTTATTTGGCATTAGTTCTGAGTTTCGATAGGAGCCTGCAGCTCTTGGGGTTGGGCCCAACCCAAGCGCCAAGGCTTCCTTTGTGTATTGTTATTTGCTTTTTATGTCTTTGCAAAATAATTTATGTTAAGTAGATTAACATCTTGCTGGTTACATAGGTCATGGTTGATGATTAGATAGGCTTTTCATGTTCAAATTTAGTTGATAGATTAATCACAGGGAAGAACTTCAGAAAAAATCCATCAAGCACCTCTGGTCTCACCTCTCCCTCAGTGGGATAGTGAGCTGGGACAAAGGTGGCATTGCTGCCAACAAAAACACTATCTTTGCTTCACCATGCAATCATTAGCGTTAGATTTTCATTTGCAGAGATTGACACTAGTTGTGGTTACGTGCTCAGGTTCTTGATTGCCTAGTTTGCATAGCTATTTCACGTATTTCATTGCAAATAAACTTATGTTCATTTCCTTTGCTGTTACTTAGGTAAGATTAGACTGAAGTAACTAGGTCATTGGTTTTCAAAGTGTTTGTTTGTCCAGTTTGAGAAATAACTTACAGAGTGCCTGTAGTACCTCTCCATCTACCTATACTCCATCAATCCTACCTGCTCCATCCTCCAACTTGGATTCTTGCCTCACGTTTGTCATTTGCTCACTTTGCCCTAATTCCCATATTTTTGTGCAACATTGCTCCACTCCTCCTTGAACAAATCCAACCATCCTCGCCACTCCTCAGCTCTATTCCCCAAGCCCTGGACCTCCTTACACCCTTATCTCACCTCCATACCCACTCCTTCACCTTTTTCCCTCCATAAATTCTCCAAAATCCCCTTTCTGAACATCCTGTAGAAAATTACAGAACATCCTATAGAAATTCCAGACATCCTGTAGAACCCCTGCAGACTTCCTGTAGAAGCTCACGAAAGCGGTTTCTTGATAGCCAAACTCTATGAAACTCTCTGGAAGGGTGTTAGGGACCCCTTAGGCCCTCTCTGAACCTTCCCAACCTCCTGCAAGCATTTTCTCTCGCCGATCCACCTCTGCACAGTCAAAAACAGTGAAAGCACATGCATGATAAATCTGACAACTTGTTCAAAAATACAAAAAGATGTTTTCTTCAGATAGTAGTAGCTGAGATACATGTATTTTACCTTCCTAGAAGTCAATGGCATCTCTTTCAGTAGCTTGCATCCTCTTTCTTGCAGCAGTAGGGCTAGCTAGTAAGATTAGGGTTTGCTAGGGTTTGTGTTTCCTTTCAGCTTTTCAGTTTCTTTCTGCAAGTAGACTAACCTCCTTTGAGTTAGCTTTCGTCCATCAGTTAAAAAAAGCTTCTTAGAGCTCAAAGAAGTTGGCTTAAGCTCCTAGCAGACTTGTGCCAGCTAACCAAGTGACAGTCGCGGCAAGAGCTAGTACTTGTGCATACAGCACCGTCGCTTCCAAGTTTGTTACGAACTACCAGGTTGATAAAAGTAAGGAAGGGAGTACCAGGAGTTGCAGCATTATTGCTACAATACTGGAGCCCACCACCCCCCGCTTTGTGGTGTTGCTCCGATGCGATTTTGCAATGCGGCTTGCCACAATCGCATATCGTATGAGCCCCGGGGTCTGTCCATATGGCATGGCTTATGCCGACGCGATTCGCAGACGCCGATATTAGCGATCACGATATCACTTGGCTCGGGGTCCCGCCTTTGCCTAGTGGCATCGCCGATTGCGATCCGTCGATATCGGTGATCGCAATATCGGTGGCCCAATCCTGCCTTTATGTTATATGTGCATGTGCCTTCCTCCAACCCGATTTGTCGGGGATTCACAATCGGGGGTGCTTCCCCTTTTGACTTAAATCAACTCTTTTGCCTTCCTCCGATGCGATTTTCTTCATAAAGCCTTTTAGGCCATTTTTAAAGGATTTTGCCTCTTTTTCTAAGGAACAAAGGGCATCTTCTTTGAGCGATAACTTCTGCATCCTAAGTCCATTTTTGCCCATTCAATTTGCAGCAAATTCTGAAGGAAAGGATCTCTGCAATGGGGCATTTCCAGGAACTTCCTTGGACTTTCATTTTCCTCAGTGAGGAACACTTAGACTTAGGAGTCTATTCAAAATCTATTTTGGATCACGCCTTCCCACTAAAAGAACTTTTGGTCTCCAAAAGACTGATATACTAATCTGAACAGTAAATGACAGTGACTCACCCTTTTCTTTTAGCCTCCCTACACTTGCCTTGTGTAGTGCCTCTTGAACCAAAGTTTCTGACCACTTCCCTTCTGGATGGGCTGGCCTTCCCAAGAAGAACTGTCTTCCTCCTTGCCTTCCTGTAGAACTCCTATTGAAATGGTTATAGAAGGTAGTTTGAGCTTCTCTGCCTTGATCACTGATCCAAGGTGGCTCAAACAAATGTGAAGTACATCTGCTCCACAAAACTTTCATTTGTACCTGTTTGACACGCTGTCAACAACAATTGTTAACAACAATAGGAATACAGACAACGGTTGGATGGGTTAACTCCTACTTCATCAAAAGAAACAAATTTCACATCTTGTGAATACCTCCATGTCTTACATCTACATACAAATTATGGGCTAGGTCACAAGCCTATTAAACATGCCTTTAAAACAAATGACCCTTCAAGTTAAGCATGCAGAAAAAGACCATCAGGACTCTTTTCAAAAGATGAAACACTTCATTATTATCTCCTTCTTGGAGACCAAGTTAACTTCTCCCAAGTCAACATTGCATCACATACATGTCAAAGCAATCAACCCTACAAATTAATTACACGTACATGTTCAAAACAAGGAAAACATCGACATCCTTGTGTCCATGCACATCATGCTCATGCATGCATTTCATCCTTTAACTTTCACTTAAGTACATTGTACTTTCGAAGCTGAAATGAAATATAATGTTGCAACAATAAAGTGAGTCTCCTACTCAATCCTTTTCCATTCACCTTCTTGGTAGCAACCCGTAACTTGCATCTCATCATCAAAGAAATGCAAATAGATGCATTGATAGATACACAATCTTAATTGGATAAGAACTCTAACCATTTCTTACCAATCCATTTCAAATGTCCTTCTTTTGTCTACACATCAGCATCGACATGTGAATCATCCTGAGACACACCATTCATGGAAACTTGCTTTCTATTTCTGCCATCTTCTCTTTCCACCTTCTTCAGCTTTTGTGGAAGCATTGCTAGATTCAGAGTCCAACACCTTTCAGCAAGATTCCCTTTCTTATGGCAGTAAGTACAACACATGTGCATCCTCTTAACAACATGATTTGCCTTGTCCAATGGACCTTGGGCTTTTTGCTTCTTTTCCTTCAAAAATTTCCTATATGTGGCCATTCTCTTCCAACATCTAGAAACATGATGGTTATCCAAACCACAAAAGGAACATGTTTCCCATGCTTATGTGGAAATTTACTGTGCTTTGCAAAATCAAAAGGAATATGATTAGAACCAGATTTATACCTACCTCTTTCATCTTTATTGTCTTCATGAGGAGGTGTAGCAAATGAAGAAGTGGCTCCCTTTGAAACACCATCAATCTCTTCAAGGCTGTTAGAGTTTCCACAGCTCTCTGGTTCAAGTGTGTGCTTCTGAACACCTGCATCCTACAATTGATGTTTCAAGCTATGGCATCCCTCTTGAATATAATCTTCACACTCTTGAGGTGGAGGACATGAAATGAAACTCGTTCTTGGGACTGTTTCAATGGCCTTCATGGTAGCTTTGGAACTTTCTCCATAAGACTCTCCATAGCCAAGATCCAAATACTTAGGTCTTTCCTCAACCATTATTGGTTAAAAAATACCTTGTGCATGCTTTCCCAAGCCTTTTCCTTCATAGTCCATCTTGGAAATTAGCTTGGAACCTATGCCTCTAGTATGTTTTTCAAAAGAACCAACATAAGCATTCTTAGAAGAATTTGAAGACAAACTGGAATGGTTTACCTCTTCTTCAAGTTGATACTTGACCAAGGCTTCTTTAGCAATAAAGAGTTGTGACTCCAACTCATGCATCCTCTTTAGGTTCATATTTGCAATATGAAGTTGCCTCTCCATTTCTTGCAGTCTGTCGGAAAGCAACTGCTTCTCTTCCTTCATGGAATTCAACTGCTCTCTAAGTATGTTGCTCTTCCTTCCATCCTCATACATCTCTCTCACCTTGTCCATCATGATGAACAAGTTTTGCTTCAAGTCTCCATCATAAAGCCTTGTGATGAAGGAGGAATTTGAGGATTCACTTGTAGAAGTTTTCATTATACCAATGAACAAAAGAACTTCAAACAAGATTAATAAATAGCTTATTTAAGCAACCTTTTGTAACAAACCTCTTGTGCTTCAGGGATTTCTTTGAGGTCCTTTGGGATAGCAGAATGCCTTCAACCCTTCTTCCTTCTTATCCTTCCTGGACTGAGCTATCAAATAGCTTTCCCTTCACCTCTGCAAACTCAAGCAATAGTCAGTCTGCAACAAGCATATCATCAATCAGACAATCAATCCTTGACTACCCAAACACCTTTCAGACAAGCAATCTTTGCTCTGTCAATCAAGCATTCTAATATAACCTTCTTTGAAGGTGGGTTTAATCAAACTTAGGCTCTGATACCACCTAATCTGAAAATGGGGCACTTAGGTTTCTTGTCTAACTTTCAAGAACCTTTCCCATTTCCAAAGCTTATTTATTCCCAAGTCTTATTGATTAACCAATGCGGAATTGATAATATATGCTTGAAGATAAGATGTATGATGGTATTTATTTTAAACTATTTATGTACTTTAAAATCTATTGTTTATGTTGATATAACACATACATATAACAGTAAACAATGCAACAGTAAAAACAAACACACAAAACAACAATTTAATGAGGAGTTCACCCAAAACTCTTAGGCTACATCTCCTTGACCTCTAGTCAACTCAACTAAGCTCTTTGGGATTATGGCAGCAATCGTTTTACAAGCTCTCTAGCTCAACTCCACGGTTTACACATAAATAATGGGTTTAGAAAGCCATTCGGTCCCCAGCTCTGAAGCTCTCAGCCTTCTTGCTCTGGCTTTGGCTCTTAGGCTCTCGCACTAGCTTTAACTCTTCGGCTCTGGCTATCTTGAGCTCTCTTTCTCGGCCTCTACATGCCTCTGTGATCCGCTTGACCTCTAAGCGATCCTCGACAACCTTCCAGTGACCTTTCTGTAGCTTCACTGCCTGTTAATCGTACACTCAGGCTTTCTCACCCCTTCAGCTCTCTGTGCTTCCTGCTTATGCCTCTCAATCGTGTTCTTAGACTCAGAAACCCCTTTGTCTCTGTCATTGAATGAATTTTAAGCCTATCGACGCTTGTCTGCTCGTTTCAGCTCTTGGGCTCCCTGGCTCCCGGTCGCTGATCTTCCTTTAGGAGCATTTAACAATCATTGCTAACATCCCAAGGTATGGTGGCCACTTGTTTTGCAACGAAAAGGGCCACTGGCACGTTGGAATCCCAAAGATATCATTTCTCTGTTTACATAGAGAAATACAGCAAAAACGCTAACAAATATGCATAAATTCCTTTTATCATACTTGAAAATCCCTTAAATCCACTTTATAACTCCTATTGGGTCCGCCTTTATATCGTTTATTGCATCCCCATTGTTGATTTGGGAGATCTAGATCCAACAACGGTGGTTCATTTCGGGCGGCTCTTTTGTACGAGGTTTAACCGCTCGATAAGGGTGGTTTTCTCTCTCAAGGGCCTGGACACATGGTAGCCAATGTATGGGCTCGGGCGGAGCTTGGCCAAAACCATTTACCGCCCACGACCCACTCGAAATCCTGCATGTTTTGTGATTTCCTGTGTATTTCGAAAATACATTAAAATGTTGCAAAATCCCATAAAATGACCCATATCAGACTTGAAATAATATATATTTTCATTCACAAACCCTTTAGGGTCCAGTTTTCATCGCATCGGTGCTTCCCTTTGTATTTCGTTTAATAAATGAAATACGTGAAAATACATAGAAATTGTCGTTTGACGGATCTCAAAGTACATCGAATATCGTTCATAACCATGTCGGGTCTGGATGTATATCGCAAGTCGCGTATGTATCAGCCCCCTGCTCCATGGTGTTTCTCCGATGCGATTTTGTGATGCGACTTGTCACAATCGCATATCGCATGAGCCCCGAGGTCTGTCCATATGGCATGGCCTATGTCGACGGTCGGCCCGGGGTCCCGCCTTTGCCTTGTGGCATCACCAATTGCGATCCACCGATATCAGCGATCGTAATATCGACAGCCTGGTCCCACATTTATGTTATATGTGCATGTGCCTTCCTCGGACGTGATTTGTCAGGGATTGGAAATTGGGTGTGCTTCCCCTTTTCACTTAAATCCACTCTTTTGTCTTCCTCCGATGCGATTTTCTTCATAAATCCTTTTAGGCCATTTTTAAAAGATTTTACCTCTTTTTCTAAGGAACAAAGGGCATCTTCTTTGAGCAATAAATTTTTCATCCTAAGTCCATTTTTTCCCATTCAATTTGCAGCAGATTCTGAACGAAAGGATCTCTGCAATGGGGCTATTTCCAGGAACTTCCTTGGAGTTTCATTTTCCTCAGTGAGGAACATCTAGACTTGGGATTCTATCTAAAATTTATTTTGGATCAACTATAATCTTTTATTTTTATACAATTCAAAACATAATTGATCTTTAGTTGATAATCTATTGCTTTTATCTTTTCTTATAACCTTGTCCTCTTGACAAGTATTTCCTAGTCCACCCAAGGGACCATCTTACATGCAATCCCACTTTGTTTCATTTTTCCTACTCCAACATGATTAGGCTAATTAGTCTTGTGATATGACTAGCACTTACTATCCTAACCTTCACATAAATATTTATACAAACTTGCACTTCATAAGAGATTTAACTAGCTTTAAAATCTTAAATCATCCCCTTTTCCCTCAAGAATGAAAACAACCTGTCCATTTTATTTCTTTATATGGTTGGACATTAGTCCTTAAATCCTCACCATAAGCTCATTAAATTTAGCTCCTTTGTTGATTTTATCTTGCTCTCACACAGCATCAGGGAATTCAACCTTTATCCTTACCAACACTTACTCTATTAGTCTCTAGACTACTTAGTCTCTTGATTCGACCAACCCTTACTTAGTTGGCCTTCACATAAATCTATGTATAAAATTTCACTTCATAAGAGTTTCAAATAGCTTTAAAATCTAAAGTCAACGCCATAGCATCTAGAATGGAAACAACATGTCCATTTTATTTATTTAAATGGATGGACAATAGTCCTAAAAGCCTCATCAGATACTCATAAAATTTAGCTCCTCTCTTGATTTTCTCTTACTATCACACAACATCAGGGCATTCAACCTTTATGAAAGAATTGACTTCATATTAACAATTCAAGTTATTTATCATATCAAGGACATCATCAAATTGCCCTTCTAATATCTACATCACCCTCATAACCCTACCATGGCTTCCATTTTGAATTTTAGAGCATCTTTAAGGTCTTTCCATTGCCCCAATGGAAATTCCGATAAGCACTCTTACCAAGAGTCCTTCGTCTTTTAGAAGGAAAATATGATATACATACAATAGTCTCACTCACTTTCCAAGTTAGCAATTGCACTATCTTATCACAGAGATCGTCATAACCTTTAGGAATAAGTCATTAGCAAGGTCAACATTCCACAACTTGTGATCCATATTGGATCATTATATTTTTTTCATCCATATAGATGCTTTGAGAGTGGAAAAAATGGAGGAATCAACTCTTAGGACCATTTTTACCCATGGGACCTAGTTTGGAAAATTGGGGTCTGAAACCTTCCAAGAGTATTTTGATGCATCAAACAATGATTTTTGGGGTTAAAAATTTTCCACTTAAATTCACATTTTTTTATTCATATTATACACATAAAGACCTTTCCAATGGCACAATTAATCACATCAATCAGATTTCGTATGTGAAAGTTATGCCACTCAGAAATTGACATTCTTGTTTTCACCACCATAATTCGAGAGGATGCCACGTTAGCCCCCAATATTCATGAAAAAAGAGTCTAGACATATGATTATGATGAAGAAGAATCTAGAAGAGTCTATATTGTAGATTTGGTTAAGATTTGAGGTAGTTAAACCTAACCACTAGTAGGCTATCAAGCTTTGTTATAACCATGCCACTAGGAGGAAAAGGGGTTCCATTCTTTCGAGTGCATTGGTTCGATAATTGAGCAAAAATAACCAAGAGAGACAAAAGATAGAGCACACAAAGAGGATTTGTGCACTATAATAGCCCATATGCCACACACCATATTTCTTTGTACTCACAGACATATTTCTATTCAGAGAAAGAGAGTGGAGCGACCTCACCTTTCAGCTGGGTTTTTCTCCCAAAAGGGTTTCCTAGTTCATATCTTGTGTCAAATGTGTGTGTGATCTTTTATTTAGTTATTCTCTATTTTTTTTCATAATTTTTATTTGCATGCATACAATATTGAAAATAATCTACATATCGAGAAATCTAAAACGAAATACAAGTGTAATAGTGTAGAATTTCACATTTCAACTATAATTTTATTAGATTTGTTGTGACAAACTATCCTTTGGAATATCCACTGTAGTTTACAGATCATATGGTATTATAGCAGGTTTGTTTGGGTATATTGTGGAGATTTGTAGGGGATTTAGATCAGCTGGGACAAAAGTAATAAAACCCTAATCATGATCGACAAATCTGTGAATAACACTCATGATCCCACAGAGGAGAGGCTTTCGCCACTGAAACAATAAGTCACAAATATAAATCGTAATGTAAATATCCTCATGATGGCCCCGAGCAATAACCTTGGAATATTCTGAGAAAATGGGGGTTCTAAAGTAGATGACAAATTAGAAGGGCAACCAAGAGATCATGAAGAAACAAATAACCAACCAAAGAAAGGACCTGAAAAAGATCAACCTAGTTTGAGTGCCATGAATCAATCATAGCCCTTATTTAAAATGGAAGCGGAGGTCGATATCAAGCTATACCATGGCGATATCAATGCTCTGAAGCTAAATCACTAGTTGCAACAACTTGAAGTGTATTTCAATGTCCATCACATTGAGGAAGAACATAATATTTCATTTGCACGGTTGAAATTAGAAGGCCATGCCCTGACTTGGTGGGAAATCCACATGAAGACCTTGAGGTTGGAGGGAGAACCTCTAGTAACTAAGTGGGAGGACTTTAAAACCCTCATTAAATCACAATTTTTCCCTATTGGTTATGTAGATGACTAGTGGCTCTAGTGGCACTACTTTTGGCAAAATCCAAGGCAAGGTGTGCAGGAGTACACCACAGAGTTCAAAAATATGGCCATAATGTTGGGTATCTCCCCAAAGAACCCAAATGTATGCCTCATGTATTTGGGGAATCTACATCACCATTTGTGGGAGCAAGTGATGCTATTCAAGCCCAAATTAGCGGACGAGGCTTGTGTATAGGCATAGTCTTGGAAAAAATAGGCCTAAAGAAAGGGCAATGAAGTGGATTAAAGGAGGAGAAGAAAAATAATCCTAAGGAGGGGAAGAAGAAGCAGAAAGGGGGAAAAGATTAAAATATGACAACCACGACACACCAATGTAAGGATACTAGCAACCACTACAACATTAACAACCATATAGAGGAGAAGTGTTGGAATTTCATCTAGAGCTTAACCAAAAGAACAAAAAGAAAGATAATAAGAAGAAGAATCTCATGGCCACTGATATGAGCATCCAAGTTGAAAGCAACTTGGATGTGGATGAGAAGATCATTTGTACATCAATGCAAAAAGAGGTGAATCTAAGTAGCCTTCAGCAACAGGAAGAGAAAGAAATAACCAAACTCTTCCATATAAAGATACAAGTCAAAAGTACCAAGATAGATTGTTTGTTTGACTCAATATTGCAGGTGAATCTCGTTGCAGTAGAGATGGTCAAGAAATTGGGATTGGAAGTTCGTGATCATCTGAGCCCATATCCATTGGGATGGGTAAATAAGGATGCAAAGATGAAGGTAACAAAACAATGCAAAATTAGATATGCCATCAATGCTAATTTTATTGTTGAAGTAGAACTAGATGTGGTTCCCCTTGATGTATGTGGAGTCATGTTTAGGAGTCCCTACATGTATATGTGAGATGTGATATTCATGCAGAGGTCCAGCTAGTACTGGTTCATCGAGGATAGAAAATCATTCACCATCAACATGCACAAAGGCAAGTTTAAAATTTCATTGGTAAGTGCCAACCCATCTATGAAATTGATCATTTCTAGTAAGAATTATGTTTTATTGTTTTTAAGATAATAATTTTGTAGAAGGGTCAGAAAGAGGAAAGGCCTCCCTGGAGGGGTGTAATAAGAAATAGCGACAACAACTAGAAGAGTTGCAACTATTGAAATATGTCACTAGGTTCGGTCTTCATAATGACATAAGTAATCATGATTTATGTATTTGATGTAATGAGAAAAATAAATCTATTATTGTTATTCTTGAAGTATGGATTTCATGCTGAAGGGAAATTTATTTTTAGGTCAAGCATCCATTGAGTGCTTCTAGGGCTTGTCATTGGGTCTACAAGTCGATTGAGTCACTTCCATGTATGAAAGATCATTTTGGGCATGTTACATATTGTAAAGAAAATTTATTTGAGTTAAAAGAAACATAGTTACTGATCAAACAATAAAATTACCTAGTACCCGTTTTTTTGAGGTAGCAAAAACTCACTCGATTTTGAAAACTGGTGATTAAGAATACACCTTTTTTTTGGAGCATATTTTTGGCACTTTAAATTTTCTTATGTATCATGTATGAACTTTTTTTTTAAATGTTAGTGATTTTCATTTTGATTTTGAAAAGTGTTGATGCAAACCCTCCCTCCCCCTGTGCACCCCCGGTTACCTCGAATCCACTCCCCCCATTGTGATCTTCCCCTCACCCCTCGAGCAGCTTCACTGGTATACCTCCTCTCGCGGAATCTCTCCCCTCAGCTTCTACCCATCCCCCAGCGAACCCCTCACTACAGGAGCGCTCCTCAGAAGGTCGTGGATTCCCTATAGCCGAAGGCAGGACTGCAAAGAAGACACGGTGCTTCAAAACTAAGGAGGTGGATCCATTCCTCAGGTTGGAGGAAGACATTTGGCTAGGAGAGACCATGGATTTTACAGATAGGGTTTTGGTTGGCATAATCCGAGGCCAAAACTACACCACAACTTGTCTGAGATCTTGGGTTTTGGAGGTCTGGGGGAACCATTTGGCGGAGCTGCGCACTGTGCAGACTTTCGTAAAGGGTTGGTTTATGCTTAGGTTCACTAGGCCTGACCTCACGAACTGGGTTCTCTCGTCGTACTGGAATTTTGAACATGCCCCGATCCTGCTGAAGAGATGGTCCCCCCTTTTCGACCCGGACACAGAGCAGCTTGGAGTTGGGCCGAATTGGGTAAGGCTCCCTGGCCTTCCCTTGCATTTCTAGTCAAAAGACATCTTTAGATGTATTGGGAACTCCCTCGGAACATATATGGAATCGGACAAGTCTTATCTGTCCACAGGAAAGATGGCATTTGCAAGGATTCTGGTCCACATGGACACACGAGGGGGCCTGCAAGAATATCTTATGTTTCAATGGCAGTCATTCACACAGAAACAACCCCTGGATTATGAAGGCATATCGTACAGATGTCGATGCTACCATAAAGTGGGGCACGTGTATAAAGATTGCTCTCTGATAACCAAGCAAGTCAAGTCGCAGATGGATAGCGTGCCAGAAAACCGCCCTACGCGGGAGGATCCTCCAACTGCTATCAAGGAAGTTTAAGGCCCTCCAGAACCATTGGAGGTGGACAAGGAACACGAGAAGGAATACAGGAAGAAGCATGGGAAGGTTCCTCTCCGGCCTCCCTCTCTGCCTCTAACTAGAGCTCGGGCGGCCATAGGGGACGCTCATACCACGTGTATGTCTTCTCTCTCCCTCTCCTCTGTTATTTTTGCCATTGTTTCTTCTGGTTTGCCTTCTTTTCATAGGCATAGTAGTTCAGTGGTTTCCCCGGACCTCCCATTTGGTGCACCCTCTCCCCCTCCCTCTGGACTCCCCCCTCTGACTCCCATGGTCCAACAGTGCTCGACTACCCCTTCCCCCCTATTTTCTCCTTCCCTCAGCCCTCCCTCATAGAGGCTTCCCCTTCCCCCTTCCC
>APFE030042206.1:67548-78117 GCA_000404065.3 Pinus taeda
CCCCCCCCCCAAGTCTAGAGGGAAACCTTCCCACCTTTCGAAAGGCATGCATCAAACGGGGGAGGATGTTGCCTCTGGCAAATAGAAAACTTTAAATTGGGCTCTTAGAGCGGAGCAGGCCCCACTCGCCCCCCCAAAAGCCCCCTCTTGAAGCTCCTCTCCTTCAATTGGGATGGATAGCCCTGATAAGAAACTAGCTCTCAAGCGCTTATTTTCCTCTGAGCAGGTCGAAATCATTTTCCTTCAAGAAAACCTAGGCTCGGCATCTGCGGTATCTGCCTTTCTTGCTTCTTGGCTCCCTGGATGGTCCTTTCACTCAATAGATGCCTCGAGAAGATCAGGGGTTCTATCCCTAGGCATCTGCAACAGATCTATAAAAGTTTTGAATGTATGGGGAGGCTGAGGCTTTATGGGTGTAGATATATACTCCCCTACCCTTGAATCAGAATTCTGGATAATCAATGTGTATGGATCCTTTCAGGACAAAATGGCCTTCTGGGGACCTCTCCTTAGCTCGTCTCTTCTCTGACAAGATAACATCATTATAGGGGGCGATCTCAATTTATCTCTAGGATAATCTGAATCTTGGGGTAGATAAGCCCAGGTGGATGCTTTGTCAAGTTAGTTTGAGAACCTCTTGGAGACCCACAGTCTTGTCGATATCCCTACAGCAAAAAAGCAACCTACCTGGAGGAATAACAGAGTAGGTGAAGCTAGCTTGGCTAGAAGATTTGACCATTTTCTCACTAAAGAAGGTCTGATCAACGGAGGACACAACATTAGATAGTGGGTAAGCTCGGGTGGGCTTTCGGACCATCGACCCATCTACTTAGAGATTCAGGATGATCTAAGTAAGCCAAAGGCCCCTTACAAGTTTAATTCCACCTGGCTGCAAGATTTGGATTATATCAAGCTCGTGACGGATTTCTGGAAGGCTCACTCCCTAGTGCTTTGGGGGACATAACTCAGAACTTCCTCCACAATATGAAGGAATTAAAGAGCCTATCCATGCTGTGGGCTCGGAAGGAAAGGGAGGGGGACGATCTATCCCTATAGGAGGCGGAAAAAGCTATTCTCTTATTTGAGGAGGACTCAGATGGGGTCTTGAGCTCCCAAGATTAGAAAGAAGCCTATAATGTGGCACTACAGAAGAGAACCCAAGTACTTTCAAGCAGAGAAGTGAGTTGGAGGCTTCGAAGTAGGGCTATCTTGCTTGGGGGGGGATGAAAATACTAAATTCTTCCATAAATATGCAAATGGCAGAAAGGCCATAAACACCATCTGGGAGCTAAAAGATTCGGAGGGAAGATCGGTTCAATCCTTCAGAGAGTTGGCTACTTTAGCTTGCTCACACTTTCAAAACATATATAAAGCCCCCTCTCAAGCCTCCCTAGCTGAAGTGATGAAAACTATACAGCTTTTCCCGAGGTTTGTGGATAAGGAAATGGAACAAGAGTTAGCGGGAGAAGTCTCTATGCGGGAGTTGGAAGATAAATTAAAAATGATGAAGAAAGAGAAGAGCCCGGGTCCGGATGGCTGGACAGTTGAGTTCTATGCAACCTTCTTTGAGGTGTTGGGGGCAGATCTCCTGCAAATCATTGAGGAGAGTAGGAAGAGAGGTAGGATCTCGAGGAGCTTGAAAGCCACATTTATTGCCCTCATTCCTAAATATGACAAACCATCCTCTTTTAATGAATTCCGACCCATATCCATTTGTAATTGCATCTACAAGATTATAGCCAAAATCATTGCTAATCGTTTAAAGCCTGTCCTCTCACTCAACATCTCCCAAGAGTAGTTTTCCTTCTTGCACAACAGACAGATCCATGAGGCCATTGGGATGGCTTAGGAACTCCTCCATTTAGTCTAGATCCAGAGAACAAAAGGCATCATCCTAAATATTGACCTCTCGAAAGCCTTTGACAGAGTCAATTGGTCATACCTTCGCATGCTCCTTACCCATTTAGGCTTCCCCTACCCCTTCATCAAATGGATCATGAGTTGCATAACCGACATCCCCTTCAGCGTGTTGGTAAATGGCTCAGCTTCCCCCCTTTTTCATGCAGAAAGAGGACTCAGACAAGGATGTCCCATGTCTCCTCTTTTCTTCCTCTTGGTTATGGAGGGCCTTAGCAGATTTATTCATGAGGAGCATAGGAATGGCTGCTTAAAGGGTATAAAGGTTATTGAACACCTAGCTTTGACTCATCTATTTTTTGTGGATGACGTCCTCATATTCCTAGAAGGTAGCCTAAGTGACATCACTGCTCTCCACCAAGTCATGGAGGTCTTCCAAAAGGCTACAGGAATGGTTGTCAATGAGTCCAAATCTACTTTGTCCGTGCTTGGATGTTCCCAAAACGAGTTAGCATATGCCCTTAGAAGGTTCCCCTTTGCCACCAATTCGATTAACGAGGGCCTAAGGTATTTGGGGTATCACCTAAAGCCTTTTGGCTACAAGATTGCAGACTGGATCTGGTCGATCACTAAAGTGGAAAAGAGCCTTAATATATGGTACCATAAATACTTGTCCAAGGCAGGCAGACTAACTCTGATTAAAGTGGTCCTGGAGGCAACCCCAGTCTACTGGATGTCCCTGGCATGGTCCCCAGAGGCATCCTGAACAGACTTCAGAAAATATGCTGCATATTTTTATGGAAGGGAAATCAAACATGTAGAGTTTTTGCTTTGACAAGATGGGAGACTTTGGCACTGCCAAAATGATATGGGGGGGGGGGGGAGGGGGGATGGGGATTAAAAGGCTGGATTTCTCTCCAAGCGCTAGCGGAAAAATTGGAGTGGCAGCTTCTTAACAAGGACATCCTTTGGACGAAAGTAGTTATTTCAAAATACATCAACCCCACCAATCCGCTGGACTGGATCCGACATGATCAAAAGACTTTTGGGAACTGCTCTAAAATTTGGAAAGTAGTGAATAAAGCAAAGGACCTGATAAGGAACGGATTGACTTGGAGAGTTTGCTCGGGCTCAAGTGTGCGTCTGGGGGTGGACCCCTGGGTGGGGTGCGACAATGCACACATTCTTCCTGAAGACCTGAGACTTCATCTAGCGGAGCAGGGGATTTCTTATCTCAATGATATTGCAAACAGTGAGTGAACATCCTTAGGTCAGCAGGCCTGGAAATCAGGAGTAGCCCTTAACATACCCATTTAGTGGCAACACTTCTAGAGACTATACACTATGGCGCTTTCGGAGGCCCACACCAGGATCATGGAAGGGGAAGATGAGCTTATTTGGGCTTATGCAAAACATGGCTTCTATGCTCCTAAGATCGGCTACTTGGTGCTCATGGAACCTTTCAAGCCACCAGACGCTGAGATAAAATGGAACCTCCTCTGGAAACTCAAAGCTGCTCCCTGAACTAAACTACTCATCTGGTCCATCTTAAATAACAAGGTCCCTATGGGGGCAAATTTGATGAAGCGATCATTCTCTGGACCATTTTGGTGCCATCTTTGCAGATGTAGTAATGAAGACTCAGATCATCTCTTCCTACATTGTCGTTTGGCGCTGGATCTTTGGAATAGCATCAGGGCATCACTCTCAATCAGGCCCAACTGGCATGGGACAACAGTAAAGGAGGTGTGGACCTCTTGGTGGAGGGAATCAACTGGAAAGGAAAGGAACCTACCTCTACTAAACTGTTGGACGATATGGATTGCTAGGAACAAGATAATTTTCTCGCAGAAGACACCACACTGGCCCTCCATACATACCATGATTGCTGCAGATTATCAAATGATCCCTAAAGAGCCCCAAATCAACTCGACTAGGAATGTTGAGACAAAGATCATCAATAAAACAATCCCTTGGGCTTATTTTGACGGTTCAGCCCAGGAGACAGGTTGTGGTGGTGGGGCCATTCTCTTCCTTTCAGAAACTCATCTCTTCAAAATTCAAATGGGATTAGCCCGAGGAACCAATAACTATGTCGAGCTCATGATTGCTAAAAACATTATCCTTTTTGCCTTACAAAAACATTGCTCCCACTTGCAGCTTTTTGGTGACTCAAAACTGGTTATAAATTGGATCAAAAAAAAATATTCATTATCTGCTTACACTTTGAGGCATATATTGGATGAGATTCACAGACTTGTCTCGTATTTTGACTCTTTCACTTGTCACCATATTTACAGGGAGCGGAACACCAATGCTTACTTTTTATCCAAAGAAGCAGCATTCAGGGACGCAAATACTTGGCTGATTTGTGAAGACTTGGATGGGGTCATGTACCAGCACTATCATAGGCCATTCATAGACCCTGAAGAACTATGAGAACAACTCTAGATTGGAAACTTTTTATCTCAGTTTTTTGATGCAGAACACATATTTTTTTGGTCAATCTGTTTTGATATTTATGTAAATAGTCGGATACTCTACATCCTCTAAGAAGAGGACAAAACTCTAAGTTATATGAGTTTTTGAACTTTATGTTACTCCCTTCGTGGAGGATTGCACAGTTTCTTTACATTTTGTTTGGATAGGCAGTGCGAGATCAAAGTAATGCTCTTGCATATACAAAATGTAATTTTCATCTTATCTAATGGAAATTACGACTTTTTCTATGGAAATATATCTATCTATATATATATATATATAAAATCAAAATAAAAGATAAAAAAAAGAAAATTAAAAATAAATAATAAATTTAAATGTAAAAAAAATAAAAAGATAAATAAAAATAAAAATAAAAAATAAAAAAAAATAATTTCCTGTGTCCAACCGCCCTGGGTGGTTAGGGGCCGATTACGGGAATCGGCCCCTGGCCACCCCAGGCTGAGGTGGCACGGCCGATTCCCCGAATGGTGGTTAAGGGCCGAATTCCGGAATTGCCCCTGGCCACCCAGGCTGAGGTGGCCACGGCCCGATTCCCCGAATTGGGCCCTAGCCACCTCGGGCTGGTTGGGCACAAGAATTTTATTTTTATTTATTTATTTTTTTCAAATTATTTATTATTTATTTCATTTTATTTAATCTTTTTTAATTTTAATTTTTTCCTCTTTTGTTTTTAATTTTTAATTTTTTAAAATTTTTTTGAAACTTTTTTTTTTTAAAATTCAATTTTAAATTATTATATTTTTTAAATTTTAATGTTTATTTTATTTTTGTAATTTTTTAGTTTTTTAGTTTTTTTAAGTTTTTGTTTTTTATTTTATATTTTTTAACTTAAAAAATTGTTTTTGATTTTTTTTTGTTAATTTATAACTTTTTTTGTTCTTAAATTAG
This sequence comes from Pinus taeda, assembly GCA_000404065.3. Lineage (NCBI taxonomy): Eukaryota > Viridiplantae > Streptophyta > Pinopsida > Pinales > Pinaceae > Pinus > Pinus taeda. Next base: position 72,796 of record APFE030042206.1, read on the forward strand.
GTGTATTTTTTAATTATTGTTTTTTATTTTTTTCTCAATATTTGGAATTTTTGTTTTTCTTTTGTATTTTTCAATTTTTATTTAATTTATTATATTTATTTATTATTTGATTTTTTTTTTTGCACAGTCCATGTTGATGCTCGTTTAGCAACCTGCTCCCATTATGTGCAATTTGGTAGTTGATTTTAAATTTTTTGTTATAATGAATCACGTCTACCCCCACAATGTGTCAATTTCATGGTTGGTCTGTAAGTTTTCATTACAATGGGTCAAGTTCACCTACACTACGTGTCATTTTGATGGTTGATTTTTAAATTTTTGTTGCAATGTACCAAGTTGTTTTAGGCTTAGATTTTAAAATCGCTATACATTTAGCATTTAAAAAATAGATTACTCTTGGTATAATAACTCTTTCATTTAGGTGTTCATTTTTAAAGGCTTTTTAGTAATAAATTTTTTCCATAATGTCATGCTTGAAATATTTTGAAAACTTAAGATTTTTTTGTAGTCATAATATTTGGTTTTAATTCCATGGTTGAAAATTGTCAAGATTTTAATGTTTTTCTAAGTCATGATGTTTTATCTTTAATGTTATGGTTGAAAACAATGACAAGTATTTTTTCTTTGCACCATGCCTGAAAACTGTTGGAATTTTAAGGTTTTTCAAAGACGTTATATTTTAAATTTAATGTCATGCCTAAAAATCGTTGGAATTTTAAGGCTTCTCAAAGACGTGATATTTTATCTTTAATGTCATACTTGAAAACTGTTGGAAATTTAAAGTTTTACAAAGTCATGATATTTTATTTTTAACGTCATTATTAAACAATGTTGAAAATTTACCCTAAAAAAAAGACATTATTCCAGCATCAACATTTTTCGTTGTCAAGGTGTTTTTTGCACAATTTTTTTTGGTTTTTACTACCATTTTTAAAAAATGTTGAAAATGTACCAAAAAAAAAATGTTATTCCAATGTCAACACTTTTCGTTTTCAGCTAGTTTTTTCATGTTTTTTTTTGGGTTTTCTGGCTAGAGTTCTTGTTTTGAGGTAATAGTTCTTGTTTGATCAATAACTATGTTAAGAATGTCAAAAGACCCTCCAAGACCTTGTCATGGTGGAGAGAACAAGTCGGCCTACATGAAGGGACAAGCAACCTTAAAACAACAATTTGTACCCCTCAAAAGGCTTTAAATAAGAAGGAGCTCGACCTCATTTGAATATACACTCAAGCAAGTTTTATATCCTCAAGGAAGTAGTTGGAAAAGGACAAAGAAGAAGAAGAAGAAGAAGAAGAAGAAGAAGAACATGATTGAAGTTTTGGGCCTCTCTTTCTCTCTCTCTTGTGTTAGGGCTTCTACATTTACTGGGCAAGGCAAAATTCTAAGCTACATTGAGGCTGTGAAGCTGCAGCTAGGTCGAAGCTATGAATTTGCTAGAGAGGTCGAAGTTGTTGTAGAATCTGCTAGTCAAAGTTGTAGAAGAATTTCTTGGTAGAAGAATTTGCTGGAAGTTGAAATTGCAGAAGTTGCTGGAAGCAAGGTTTGAATTGGTCTTGGAGGGCCTTGGTCAAGGGTCATAAGTCTTAGAATTCGTCAATTGAATATTCTACAAGAAGAGAAGAATTCTTGTGGATTTTTGATCCATAAACTACCACGGATATTCCACTCAATAACTCGTCACATCAGATCTAATAATATTATATTAAAACTCTAAAAATTCTACACTATTGCAGTTTATTAAAATTCTAGATATGTGGGTTTAACTGTAATTAGTGCATGCATATGAATGGAAATTATACATAAAGGTAGAGAATGAAAAAATAAGCACACAAACACACAAGACACAAGATATGCTCTATGGGAAACCCTTTCAGGAGGAAACCCAACTGGAAAGTGAGGTCACTTCGCTCTCTTTATCTGTTTGGAAATATGGTTGCAGGTATAAAGAAGTAATGTCTGTGGCTTGTGGGTTGTTATAGTGCATAGATCCTCTATGTGTGCTCTACCTCTTATCTATCATGGCTATCTTTTCTCAGCCATGGAACAAAATTCTCTCAAAAGAATGGAATGCCTCTTCCTCCTAGTAGCTCGGTTATAACACAACTCGATAGCCTACTAGTGGTTAAGTTTGACTACATCAACTCTTAACTAGAGTTACAAAATAGAATCTTCTAGAGTCTTTTACATCACAAACACGTGGCTAACCCATTTTCCATGAATAAAGGGGGATGACGCGGCACCTCCCGAACTATAGGTGTGAAAACAGGAAGGTCAACTTTTGAGTGGCATAATTTTTTCATATGGACTCTGATTGACATGCTTCTTGAACCGTTGGAAAGGTATTTGTCTGTAGAATAGCATGAAAAGGCGTACCAATAGGTAGAAAAGTTTTACCTCCAAAAAACGTCATTTGATGCCTCAAAACACTCCCAGATTGTTTCAGACCTCGTTTCATCAAACTGGGTCCCGTTGGTAAAAATGGCCCCATGAGCTGATTCCTCCACTTTTTCCACTCCAAATGCATCAAGATGGATGAAAAATAATATAATGATCTAATTCAGATAAGTCTTCCTCTCAGTTGGAGAGGGTTTGGCCTTGGATGATTGCCTATATCTTATGTCCTTTGTCTTATTATTCTTTATGTTTTGGTAGTTGTTTGATGAAGATGATACTAATAATAATCAAGTGAAATAAGAAGCTAGTCAAGTTAACTAAAAATGCATCACAAGCAATTATCAACGAAAGAGAAATCAATTGATCAAGCTACCCTTAGATTTTTCAACATGGTATCAGAGCTAAGGTGGCTATTCAAGGAAATGCAACTTAAAGAATGACACTCAAGGGCCGAAGAACTAGAATATCATCAAGAGCATCAATCATCAATAAGGACATCTTATCTCAAAAGACACTTAATAAGACCCCAAAACCCTAGTTTGTACAAATAAGGACTCTACACTTGAAGCATTGTTGGGAATCTCTCACATCATCATCAAAGAAGATCTCAAGGACCCTATCTAGAAGGACTACACATTGAAGCATCTTGAAGTCTCTACATCCAAGGGAATAAAGAAGAGGTGTTATCATCATCATCAAGGAACCAAGATGATATCTCTCTCTTTGAAGGAATACATATTCTATTATCATCATCATCATCAAAATCAAGAAGGTATCAAGTTGAAGATATTGTCATAAAAAAAAAAAAAAAAAAAAAAAAATAAAAAAAAATCTTCACTTGACAAGTAAGTACCTTTATATTTATGACTGAATCTTCTATCAAAATTACTTCATTTTGTAGGGAAAGCAACAAATTGGTTGGGTCATCAAGCTTTCTTTCATGGAAGAAGATGACAAATTTGATCCTCATAGAAAATGAATTCATTGAACATTTTACGGGTACAATTACTAAACATCCAAAGGAAGAATCTCAAGCTCTATCAAAGTATATGAAACAAAAGTAATGGCTCAAAGGATTCCCATAGAATCCATCATGGATCCCCTCATTCCTTATGTATCAAAGTTGGAGACATCAAAAGAAATATATGACAAGTTAGTGGAATTGTTCTTCGTAAGTACAACAGGAGAAGTGATATCTTTAAGGAACAAACTGTACAAAATGAATATCTCTATAACAACCTTGCGATAAAATTTCATGTAATAAAGTAAATAAAGGAAAAATAGGACTAAGGTCATGGGAAATGTATTCAAAGCTTAATGTTGGGCAAAGCATCCTAGTGGGCATCGCTTGTTTTGTATTATGGCTAAGGGAAATTGATAAACGCTTTGAAAAGGAAAAAAGTCATTATTGGCATTTATTTTATGAAAATAAAGGAAATTAGGAGAAAATGGAGATGATAGGTCATAGTTTGCATGTGAGGAGGAAAGTGAAGGAAAATAGAGGAAAAAAGAAGAAATTAGAGGCATCATTAATAAAAATACACTAGAGCATCAATTTGGGGCCTTTTGTCAGTTTAGTTTCAAAGAGGAGAAGAGCACCAAGAGGAGAAGGAAAGCAAGCAAGAAAAGCAAGGACAAGGAAAGAAAAGGAAGTACAAGGAAATCAAGGATCAAGCAAGGAAGAGTTGGATTAAGTAGCTTCAGTGGGAATACTTGCAGGTCATATGTTGCATGTATGATTTTCTAGCTGGTTTTGGCATGCATGGTATATGCATGTGTGTATTTGATTTATGTTAGGCCCCTATAATATTAGTGATTCCCCCATTACTATTTTCATTGTATCCCTTATTGTTACTATTGTGCCCTTATGTTATTACTGTTATGTTGGCTTGATTATATTGTGACCCCTTAGACTCCTATATATAGAAGGGAGGTTTAATCATTTGTATCATCCAAGAATTGTTCATTTGTGTAATTTAAAAGAGGTTTCCCCCTCGAAGAGGCTAAACTCTAAGGCGTTGATCTATCTTTTCTATCTTTTTGTGAGCTGTTTCCTAACATTTGGTATCAGTGCTTTGGATTCTAGGGTTTAGCTGCTCCAAACAGGTCATTATGGAATTTTCACTATAACTTTCTTCTGCGACGTTTGCGAATCTACAAAAAAAAACCATTTGAGCCGAAATCGTTCTGAACTTTGGATCCAAATTTTAGAGCTTGTCTCACTATATTTGTGGAGATATGATTTGAGGAAGTTAGTGTATTTGTAGACTCCCGAATTACATTCCAAACAGGTGACCTGGGGAAATCGTCATAACTTTTGTTTTAAGAATCATATTGAAATTTCATAAGAATTTTCAGAAAGAGGATGGCTTGTAGTTTTTTGTGTATCAGTTTTAGGTACTAAGGTCGAAACAGTGACACGTGGAACATCGTACAATTTTTCTCTACTGAACTAGTCTATAATCAGGTCACCGTGGGAGATTTGACATAACTCTTCCTTGGAGAATCCAGTCTTGATCAAACTTGCAGGGTTAGAAAGAGGAATCAAAGGGCTACCAGAGGACGAGATTTCATATATTTTAGATCCATAGTTACAGAGTTACAACAGATTCAATATCGAGTTCTTACAAAATGAAAAAAAGGTGTGTAGTTTTTTTTTGAAATTTTTCATAAGATTGCTTTGAAAAATTAGTTTAAAGGAATTGAAAGGGAATAGTAAAGAATTATTAGCATTAATTAATGCCTTGAAGAAAGAAAATTGAAACACCTAGTAAGCAACCTGAAAGATCTAGCATGACTCATGAAGAAGAGGAAGAAATGCAACATGATATATCAAAATTACAAGACCAAGTACAACAAATTTCACTCTCACTAAAGGTAAATGAAACCAAGATGAATGGCATGGAAGCTAATATGAATGGCATGCA
>APFE030042221.1:0-14457 GCA_000404065.3 Pinus taeda
TGTTAGGATATTCCGACACATAGGAAATAGTTAAGTTCAACTTGGTCTAGTATAGAGTTAGGTATAAAGTGTGTTTCTTTACCGTTGTACATTTTGTAACTTACAATCCGACGGTCACGATATGTAGTGATCCGACGGTTCATTCTCTCCTCGGTATTACCGACACTTGATCCGTGGCTTGACACCCGATTGGTCCATGAATTCTATTTAAAGCGCATGGAGGGTCATTTGTAGGTTAACCGTGCATGAGAGAAGCTTATGTAAATTTTCATTCTTTTATTAATAAATTGCCTGTAGTATCCACGTTGGCGCAGGCCGTGGACTGTTTCCCTCTCTGAGGGTTTTAACCACGTCAAAATACTGGTGTATTGATCTGTGATCTGTTTGTGAGCGGTGTCCTTTCGGTGTTCTGTCTGAGGAACTTACCCTGTAAATTCCTACACATTCCCCGTCCTGCTCATATGTCTGCCATGCAGTCCTCTCGTCCTTGACCTATCCCATGCATTTGAAGGACAAAGGTGGCCAGTATCCAGTACCCGGTGTAATAGATCCTCAACAACTGCATTCAACAGGAAGGATGATCGAGAAAGAAAGGACCAGCCTCGAGCAGATAAACACTTTCAGCAGTTAAGGAATTTTATCCTTTACGACACTCCACCTGCTCGAGAAATACAATAGAGCACCTGAGAAAATCAAATTCATTCACTGAAGCAGGCGGATTGCCCAAGAGACTCCATCAGATAGTTAAAGCGGTTGGTGGTCAATTATGACCCCTCCACAGGTAGAATAGCAGAACATTTTTGTAAAGAAACTCTATATATACCCAGAAAACAGATGTATCAGTGTGGATGGTTGTTGTTTTGATGTAAAGTTCAACTTCTGGAGACTGTAACTGCTTTGATACTTGCAGCGTCTTGTATTCATTTTCAGCTAATACAAGCTTCTTTTGCTATTAATTGCTCACTTTCCATTTCTATCCTATTCTAGGTTGTGCCTGTTATGCAGTTTTCATGAACTCTTGATGTTTAGCATTAGAGGAGCTATTATCCTACCTCTGTGTTAAAATCTTGTATGTATCAGTGAATGTGTTATTCAGGTTTCTATTTACCTAGTGACAAAGAGCCATCATCCTGTCTGTGCATTAGGAAATAGATTTGCAGACCTCTTTACTGGTTGCAGCTGGCCATCACATGGTCTTGTGCATCTGCTAGTGTGGTCAGTATTCTCCATATTCACCCAGTCCCTAAATTGTGAGTAATTGGTGGTCTAAAGCCTTGTAGTCTGGGGGTGTTCACGCATGTTTGGAGTCAAGCAAAGTACGAGTGGTTATCTGGCTTGAACAAGCATCATTCCTTCCATTCATCCATTTCCAACATCATGTTGAGTTTATAATGTTCCCGAGCATCTCCGAGAGAGAGTTTCTTGGGGTTATAACATTAATTGGTGCCATTGCCAGGGAGAGGAGATTGAAGCTCAGCTTCCCTGAGAGGACGACACAGTTCCAGATTTGATGATAGACAAAGTTTGGACACATTTTTGGTTGTAATCATCTAGTGACTTTACTAGAGAACCAACTTGGTGGCAACTCCACGTTTCAGTTCTGGCTCAGTTTGTGAGGCATACCCAGAGAAATCCTCAGAAATCACTAGCTGACCTAGTGCCTGACCCTGAGAAGATTGTCAAGCCGAAGAAAACATCATAGAAAGGAGCATCAGGATCAGGTAAGCCTAAGAAATCTTATGTATCTTTGCAAGAGAAGGTTATAGTTGAGAATACATAGTTTGAAGATCTAGAGCCTAGTATTGCTAGTGAGAAAATACCTTCAGAGGTTTATAAATATCCTTGTTCATTCAGTTCCCCTTTCGATTTCAGTCCAAAGAAAGCCTCCCATACAGTCCATCATATTCCCTGGTCTCTGTCATCCATTTCATTGTCCCCCACCATCCAATCTACTAGTATCCTTTCACCTGCCCCAGTCATGGTAGGTCAGCAAGCTCCCACAAAGATGGAAAGAATCATAGCTGCTAGGTATGGACCATTGGTCTTTCCTATACCTTTAAATGCCATGCCTGCTAGAGAGTATTAGAAATATATTCCCAAATTCACTGGTACAGAGGGAGTGACAGCTAAAGAACACTTTGAGTCTGTTTATAGTTATGTTGATAACCTGGATATCAGTGAAGATGATGTGTGGATGAGAGTTTTTGTCCAGAGCCTTGATGGAGAGGCTAGAAAATGGTTCAGGGAATTGACCCCTAGATCTATAGCTGACATTGAAGCATTGGATGATGCATTTTTGAAGCACTGGGGAGATAAAAAAGACTTGCTATATTACCATACTGAGTATGGTAACCTGAAGAGAGAGAATGGGGAATCATTTCTTGATTTTAATAAAAGATTCAATCGTATGTATAGTAAGATACCAGCCGAAGTAAAGCCAACCCCCACCTCGGCAAAACTTACTTATGCCAATGCTTTTGACTCTGATTTCTGCCTGTTGTTGAGAGAAAGAAGATGTGCCACCCTAGCTAATATGCAAGATGCAACCCTAGAAGTAGAATCTAATATTATGGCTGTAGAAAAACTCAAAAGTCATGTTGACAGAAGGAGGTAGAGAGGTGAGGCTTCTTCTTCCTCTGTTTCATCTTCAAAGCCTAAATTAGATCAAATGACTAGGATGATAGAGTCATTGGCTGCTGAGATATCTAAGCTGAAGGTTGAACAGAACTCTGGGAAGGCAAGGCTTCCAAACACATTTTCTCCAAGGAACCCAAATCCATTTAGAAGAGTAAATGAACAATTGCAAATCATTCAGAGGGGTAAAGAAGCAAATGAAGAGCAAAAGGTTAAAGCTCCTTTTCAAAATGTAGTCATGGAGGAGGAACAATTTGAAGAAGAGGATGAAATTCATTGCATGGAAGATAAAGGCAGTGCTGCCTTTTTGACATTGGCTGCATACGAAGAAGAATTACTCTTGGACCAAAATAGTCAAAGATGGGATGGAGAGGCTGTTCTACAAACTGGTGAGCAGCAAAGATATAATCTGAGGTCAAAAGCAAACAATGCCAAGGAGAATCCTACCCAAAAAGCTGCGGTCCCCACAGAGCAACATAATATCAGACATAAATGACCAACAACTGCTCTAGTTATCCTCAAAGCACCAGCTCAAGAGGTCCCGACCAGTCCCCTTCCCCTTTCAGTTCTGAGTTAGAAGTCCAGAAGTTGAAAATATCTACACCTCTGGTAGAATTTGTAAAGAGTGAAGTGTTTAGGAAGCCTATCCTTGAAGCCCTTGAGCTGAATGCCACACAAACCTCCACTGAATCTATCAATTTACAAGATGATAAACCTGCAGTTGTGCTGAGCCCCATGACTGGACCTGCTGATGATAATTATCCATCTTTTTATGTCTCCTTGACCATTCATGATAAAATCCTCCACAATTGCCTGCTAGACACAGGGGCTAGCCACAATCTGATGCCAAAAGATGTCATGGAAGAGTTAGGCCTTAATATCACCAGACCATATCATGATCTATTCTCCTTTGATTCAAGAAAGGTGAAATGTCTGGGATTGATCAAATATTTAGCCATTACCCTAACTCAGCTGCCTATGAAGAGCATGGTGATGGACATTGTGGTAGCAGATGTTCCTCCTAAGTTTGGCATGCTGCTGTCTAGTGGATGGATTAAGAGACTAGGTGGGACATTACAGAATGATCTATCTTATGCCATTGTCCCAGTTTTTGGAGGGGAAAGCTGGAGATTGTACAGAGAGGCACAACTGTCATACATCATCAGTGATGAGAGGAATCCTTCTAATCATCCTATTTATGCTGTAGACACTGATTTTGGAGCATGTATTCTCCAAATTGAAGAATCCTAGAAGGCCTTTTTGCAGATCAAGAAACCCATGAATCAAGCTGAGGGAGAGCAAGGAAGTCAGGTTTGGGAAATGTTCTTTGCTGGAGCATGTTCCAGGGAGACTGCAGGAGTAGGGGTGGTGCTGATAACTCCAAAAGAAGAAAGCACACGTCTGTCTTTTAAGCTGGATTTCCAAGTCACGAACAATATAACAGAGTATGAGGCGCTGATATTGGGTCTTAATGCAACAAAAGGCAGAGGAATCAGAAGCATAAAGGTGTTTGGAGATGCTAATCTTATCATTCAGCAAGTGAACAAAACTTTTCAAGCAAAGCATCCAAGGCTGAAAGCATACAGAGATGAGGTATGGAGACTCAAAGACTCTTTTGATAATTTCTGTATCTCATATATCCCTAGAGTCAGAAATCAGCTTGCTGATTCCCTTGCTGTCTCTGCCAGCATATTTATTCCTCCCATGCCTCCCAGACTAGTCTATGAAATCCAAATGAAATATAGACCATCCTTACTTGATAATGTCCAGTGTTGGAAAGTTTTTGAGGATGATGATGAAGTGAATAGATTCTTGCAAGTCATTGATGAATTTTCTGAAATGCAAATTGACCAAGAGAATGAAGCCTTGGAAGAAAATCCCCAATCCTAGCTTAGGAATAGAATTGGCAAAGATAGCATTGTCCAACTTCCCAACAATCATATACCTAAGGGTCTAGTTCCTTTAGAAAAGTTGTTTAACCAGAATGATGTGCCTTACAAGACTGCCAAAAAAGACCAATCTGCAATTTGTAAGAATAATATAGGGAGTCCAGGTCATCCAAGATATATAAACCTGCCTACCCATTTGTCTGCTGCCCAATGTGCTGAATATTGCAATTTAATGAAGCAATTTGCTGATGTTTTTTCCTGGGAATATAGTGACCTAAAAACATATGACAAAAAGATCATCCAACATAAAATTCCTTTAGAGAAAGACACCATCCCTTTCAAGCAGAAGCTGAGACCCATAAACCCTTTGCTCCTTCCCCTGATTGAAAAGGAAATCAAGAAATTGCTGGCTGTCAAAATCATAGTCCCTCTCAGATATTCAAAATGTGTAGCCAATTTGGTTGTGGTGAGGAAGAAAAGTGGAGAAAGCAGACTCTATGTTGATTTCAGAAACTTAAACAAATGCTCTAAGAAAGACAACTATCCTCTACCCAAGATGAAGCATTTGCTACAGAAGGTCTCAGGGGCCAAAGTGATGTCTTTCTTAGATGGATTTTTAGGATATAATCAGGTTGCTGTACATCTAGATGACCAAGAGAAGACTGCATTCACCACTCCTTGGGGCACCTTTATGTACTCCAAGATGCCTTTTGGGTTGATGAATGTTGGAGCCACCTTTCAAAGGGCTATGGATATAGCATTTGTGGGAGAGAAGGATAAGTTTGTCCTTATCTACCTTGATGATATAACAATATACTCCAGCAGCCATCAGGACCATTTGCAACATTTGAAGAAGGTGTTCCTGAAGTGTAGAAGGTTTGGGATTTCAGTCAATCCTAAGAAATCACAGTTTGCTTTAGAAGAATGCAAGCTGTTAGGACATGTTGTTTCTGCTGCAGGTGTCTAGATTGACCCAGAAAGAGTAAAAGCAATACAGACTTTGGCTATCCCAAGATCAAAGAAGGATATCCAGTCCTTTCTGGGCAAAATAAAATTTGTGAGGAGGTTTATCCCAAAATTTGCAGAACTGGTGAAGCATATTACCTCCATGTGAGAAAGGGGCCAGAGATCAAATGGACTGAAGCAGAAAGAAGATCCTTTGAGTCCATTAAGAAAGCCATTATGGAAGCCCCCACTTTAAGTAGTCCATATTATAGCAAGGAGTTCCATATATTTTCATTTGCCCCTGATGACACCCTTGCAGTGGTCTTAATGCAAGCAGATGAAGAAGGTTCAGAGCATCCAGTAGCATTTTTCAGTAAAACATTAAGGGATACTAAACTGAGGTATGATATCATTGAGAAACAAGCATATGCTCTTATCAAATCCTTGAAAGCTTTCAGAATTTACCCTTTGCTTCAATAAAAGATGTCCTAAGGTAATTGCATATGTACCCTTTGCTTCAATAAAAGATGTCCTAACACAACCTGATGCTAACGGAAGAAGAGCTAGATGGATTGCAAAGCTAATTGAGTTTAATATAGAATTGAAGCCCACTAAGCTCGTTAGAGGTCAGGGCCTTGCCAGACTATTGGCTAAGGAAAATTGTAGAACATTGGATGTAAATTGCATGGGCTTAATTGCAGAAAATGGTCAAACTGAGGAAGAGGAAGTAGCTGAATTAGGGAGAAAGCAGTCACTAGCAGAAAATCTAGCTTCTTGTGAATGGTATTCTGTGGTAGCCAATTTCTTGTTGAAACTAGAAATCCCTCCAGGCCTTGGTGCAAGCTAGGCCAGAACTGTTAAGCTCAGGGCAGCTAAATATTGCATTTATGAAAATCTACTCTACTGGAGGGACCCATATAGAATGCTTTTGAGGTTTCTGGACAAAGAACAATCAATGGAGGTTATGCAGCAGTTTCATTCCAGCATGTGTGGAGGACACCATTATTGGAAAACTACAGCCCACAAGATCCTCAGAGCTGGGTACTATTGGCCCACCTTATTTTCTATTGTCTTTTCATTTGTTAAATCTTGTGACAAGTGCCAAAGATTTGAAGGGAAGTAGCAATTGAAGTCCCTGCCCTTAAAGCCTATACATGCTAGTGGCCCTTTTCAGCAGTGGGGCTTGGATTTCATTAGAGAAATCAATCCACATTCCAGTGGCCAACACAGATGGATCTTAGTAGCCACGGATTATTTTACTAAATGGATTGAAGCAATCCCCACCAGAAAGGTTGATCATCATGTGGTCATGAAGTTTTTGACAAAGAATATCTTCACCAGATTCCACCTCATACTACCCTCAAGGGAATGGTCTAGGAGAATCCTCCAACAAGAGTTTAATAAGGATAATTAAGACGCTGTTGGAAGACAACAAAAAGAATTGGGACTCTAAAATCAGATATGCACTGTGGGCTGATAGAGTGACCACTAAGAGATCCACAGGGAATTCTCCATTCAAACTGGTATATGGCACTGAGGCTGTGTTCCCAATTCAGTTAACCCTCCCTTTGGCAAAGTTCCTACAAGAAGAGCAAAATGAGGAAGAAGATATGGCAAAAAGGATCACTGATTTAGCAGAGATACATCAAATCAGAGAACAGCTGGTTGAAAGGTCTATAGCACATCAAAAAAAGATCAAGGAAGATTTTGACAAGAGGACAAAACAAATAATTTTCAGGTTGGAGACTTGGTTCTTAAGTGGGATGCACTGAAAGAGAAGAAAGGCAACCATGGGAAGTTTGATGCTTTTTGGACAGGGTCTTTTATCATTTCTCAGATCCAATGGAACAATACCTTCATACTGCAAAGTATGAGAGGAGAAGCAGTTTTTGATGGCCTAGTTAATGGGCGGTTTTTGAAAATTTATGTTGTTTAAGGTTTTTGGGCCTTAAAGTTGTAAATATGTTGTTTTATCAGTTTTAGTGTAGGCTCAATTAGATTCCATGCCCAATGGAACACTAGGAAATTTTGCTAATTTGTTTTTCATAGGAAAGGCATTGATCTGCAAGTTCTTGAGACCTCACAGGGAGGATCTCATCCCCAGAAGGAGCCAGTGTTATTCTTGCTACATGTGGCTGATATTCAGGAGCATAAGTGGCTTGGTTTTTGGTTTTGTTTGAAGGAGGCCGCTGCCGGTCATTCTCACCTTCTCCGTTCCCTCTTGCACTCTCCTTCCATCTCCATATCATATGCCCTTTTGATTAAAAACAAACATATGAATTCCTCTTTTCTTAAACCCCAGGCATGAAAACCCCCGAAACCCATATAACCGCGTGCCTTCGCAAAATCCCTAATCCGCTATTCCCCTATCACATCCGTCGAAAACCGTGCGATCAAATCCACACCGTTCGATCAACTTTGCTGTGATCAGACGACATTCGCTCCTCTCGCACCTGCAAACAAACCACGCGTTGACTTGCAATCAAAGCGGTTTTCGTCATGTCCCATCTGCCACGCGTCACATGTTGGCTGGATTCACTCACCCTTGTACGATTACCGCTCACCCTCCAAAAGCGATGTGATCAATACCGCTTACCACCAAAACCGTAGTCCTCGCTCGTTAACCTCCGCACATCTCTTCCGCCCGATGACCATTGGATCTACCTGCCCGAGATCCAATGGCTCACGATTGTCTGCCCTCGTTTCCTCCCAATACCTCCCACTGAGCCATATCCGCCGTCCATTTATGTGATCCAATGGTTGATATTCATTCCCTGTCCTGCTCATACATCCGCCATGCAATCCTCTCGTCCTTGACCTATCTGATGCATCCGAAGGACGAAGGTGGCCAGTATCCAGTACCCAGTGTAATAGATCCTCAACAACCACATTCAATAGGAAGGATGACCGAGAAAGAAAGGACCAGCCTCGAGCAGATAAACACTTTCAGCAGTTAAGGAATTTTATCCTTTACGACACTCCACCTGCTCAAGAAGTACAACAGAGCACCCGAGAAAATCAAATTTGTTCACTGAAGCAGGCAGATTGCCCTAGAGACTCCATAAGATAATTAAAGCAGTTGGTGGTCAATTATGACCCTCCACAGGTAGAATAGCAGAACATTTTTGTAAAGAAACTCTATATATACCCAGAAAACAGATGTAATCAGGGTGGTTGGTTGTTGTTTTGATGTAAGGTTCAACTTGTGGAGACTGTCACTGCTTTGATACTTGTAACGTCTCGTCTTCATTTTTAGCTAATACAAGCTTCTTTTGCTATTAATTGCTCACTTTCCATTTCTTTTCTATTCTAGGCTGTGCCTATTATGCAGTTTTCATGAACTCTTGATGTTTAGCATTAGAGGAGCTGTCATCCTACGTCTGTGCTAAATTCTTATATGTATCAGTGAATGTGTTATTCAAGTTTCTGTTTACCTACTGACATAGAGTTGTCATCCTGTCTGTGCATTAGGAAATAGATTTGCAGACCTCTTTACTAGTTACAGCCGACCATCACATGGTCTTGTGCTTCTGCTGGTGTGGTTAGTATTCTCCATATTCACCCAATCCCTAAACTATGAGTAATTAGTGGTCTAAAGCCTTGTAGTCTGGGGGTGTTCACGCATGTTTGGAGTCAAGCAAAGTAGGAGTGGTTATCTATCTTGAACAAGCATCATTCCTTCCATTCATCCATTTCCAACATCATGTTGAGTTTATAATATTCTCGAGCATCTTCGAGATACAACCTAGGAAAGTTTCTTAGGGTGATAACAATTGAAACTAGTAAAATTTTCAGGCTTGTAGCACTTGACTATATTTTTCAATAATAATGATTAATTTTCCAAATCAGTTCCATTTATACAAGCAAAAAAACAAAACTTACAAGAGACACTAATCTTTTTCAGGAAATCTAAAAGTAACCATTTACAACCTGTTTTATTATCAAAATAAAGCTATAAATAATAATTTACAAAAATAGAAGAGGTCATCTTCTATGGAAAGTATTTTTTAAGGATCTGCCCATTAACAGGTAAAGATTCTCTTTTCCCTGCTAAATCTTGCAACATGAAAGTCGATGGACCTATGATTTCAACAATTTGGAATGGTCCAAGCCACATCCATTTGAATTTAGAATGTTTGCCTTTTTATTCGCGAGCCTTATCCCATTTCAATACTAAATTTACAATTTTAAAATCCTTCCTTGATACCATGTTTGAATCGAAAGAGCCTTTACTAATGTTTGATGATGTGCATGGGTAATTTTGTCCTGTTCTCGTTTCTCTTCTAGATTAAGGATCTGCAATTTTCTTAGTTGCAAATATGAAGGTGTTTCTTCAATAAATTGAACTAAGGTTAAAGAAGGAATTGCTAGATGAGTTGGGAGAACTACTTCTTTTCCATAAACTAAATTAAAGGGAGAAGTGCCAGTGGAAGCCTTTTGAGTTATTTGATCTACCCAAAGAGCATACATCAAAGATTTGTGCCAATTTCTATGATTCTGATCAATAGTTCGCTTAATGATTCTGATTAGGTTTTTATTTGTTGATTTAGCCAACCCCTTCCCTTGTGGGTAATAATTGGTAGAATAATTAAGTTTAAAACCTATTTTAAGTGCAAATTCAATCAGAGCATTGCCAGAAAAATATGATTCAATATCAAACATTAAAGAAGAAGGTAAGCCAAACCTGGTAATTATGAATTGGTCAATGAAATCGATGATATTATCAGCATTAGCTATCTTGAGAAGAAATTCTTCTACCCATTTAGTAAAATAATCTGTAGCTGTAAGGATGTACCTATGCTATTTAAAAGAGTGAGGAATGATCTCACCTCTTATATCCAATCCCCATTGCTCAAATGGTTGGTCGATATTAACTAGTTGCAATGGAAATGATGGTATCTTCTGTCTTCTAGTAATAGTTTGACAAACTTGACATTTCCTTACATAGCTATGTGCATCTTTAAATAAACTAGGCCAATAGTATCATGCGCATAAAATTTTGTGTGCTGTTGCATCTCCTGTGTAATGTCCACCTGCTAGTCCATCATGGAGTTCCTGCAACACTTTTTTAGCTTCAGATTTCTCAAGACATCGAAGAAGAACATAATCATAATTCATCCTAAAAAATACATCGTTTACAAGTTGATATTGCTTAGCTTTCAATCTTAGGGCTCTTTTCTTTGTATGATTCAGATTTGAAGGAGCATGTCCATTTTTTAACTAAAACATGATATCAGCATATCTCGATTCAATATCGTTTAGGCTTACCTCATACATTTGTACCTCTTGATTGGGAGATGGTATTTCTGATATAAGCAATGCTCCAGCCAACATTTTGCAAAAGCCTTGATCTTTTACAATATTCATTGGCTTGATCTCAACGTCATATTCTTGTAGGGCAGTGACCCAATTTGCTCTCTTTTCACTCACGTCTTTCTGTACCAAGAGATTTCTTGCTACTGGAAATGGCACTATTATTTATATGGGTCTTAAGAAGAAAGGGTCTAAAGTGTTTGATTGCTTTGAAAATGGCATAAGCTTGTTTCTCAACGTCAGAATAATTTTGATTTAGCCCCTTGCAAATTTGAACTAAAGAAGGCAATTGGGGCTTCTGCTTTGTCTTGATTAGCTTGCGTGAGTATTGCAGCATATGACTTCTCAGAGGCAAATGTATACAAAATGAAAGGATCATAAAAATTTGGAGTCGCTAGGGATGGGGCATTAACAATCGCTTGCTTAATCAGATTGAATGCTTCATATTCTGCTTGACCCCATTTAAAGAGTGAATTTTTCTTGATCATTGCTTGTAATGGTGACACAATTATTGAGAAGTTTGGAACAAATCTTTTAACAAAATTAATTTGACCAAGGAAGGATTGCATTGCTTTCTTATTATGTGGTAAGGATATTACAGAAATTTCCTTAGTCCTATCTGGATCAATATGGATTCCATATTTAGACACTATAAATCCAAGAAGTTTTCCTTCACTTAATGCAAAAAAGGAATTTTTTCGATTAAGTGAAATCCTATACCTTTGACAACGTTGAAAGATCTACTTTAAATCTCTGAGGTGATTACTATGTTTTTCAGAATATATCGTTATGTCATTTAAGTAAATCACCAATGATTTGTTTACTAATCCCTTAAATGCAATATCCATGGCTCTTTGAAATGTGGAACCAGCGTTAATCAACCCAAAAGGCATCTTTTGATATGCGTATGTACCCCATTTGGTTATGAATGTGGTTTTTAGCTAATCATCCGAATGGACTAAGACTTGGTTGTTGTTGGAGAAACCATCTAAAAAGGACATCAATTCTGATCCCGCAACTACTTGTAATATTTGTTCCATAGGAGGCAGGGGAAAATTATCCTTTTGTCAAGCTTTGTTAAGATTTCGAAAGTCAATACAAATTCAAATGCCTCTGTTTTTCTTTCTGACTGGAACTAGATTGGAAACCCATTTAGAATGTCGATCGGGAAAAATAATTTTGGCTTTCAACAATTTATTGAGCTCAGATTTAATCTGAATTTCCAGATTAGGATGGATCTTAATCAGCTTTTGTTGGACTGGTCTTTCATCAGCTATCATTGGGATAGTATGCTAAATGATTGAAGTGTTGTAAGTCTTAAGGTCATCGTAATTCCAGGCAAAGACATTTTTATACTGCCTCAGGAGTTGAACAAAGGCTAATTTTTCTTGTGGGGCCAGACCAAGACCTAAGTTGATATTCTGCAGCTTAGTTTCTATTCCTAGATTTACTAATTCATATTTCAGAGTTGAACTCTTAATTTTTGAATTGGTAGACCTTTTGAATCTGTCTTTTAAATCGTATAGGTCTTTTAACTTGACTACATGTTTTAGTATGGAATTATTGGTGCTCTCTTGTTGTAACTGCTTGTCATGTTGGTCCTCATCAATTATCTGATTACTGTAAGATCCTTCTGAAGTCAGGAAACTTATAATATCAGGGTCATCATTAAAAATTCTCCAGTTGGTAACATTATTAGGGATGGAGGGCCTAAATATCAATTCGATTGAGAATCTATCTGGGCTATTTTCTTCTGAGGGAAAGAGCTTGGAAGCTATATTAGCCAGGAGGTCAACACTAGCATTTTGGAGTCTGGGGATGGATGAAATATTGAATGCTATAAAATGTGCCGTCAGATCTTGTACTAAAGATTGATAATGCTTTAAATGACATGATAGACAATGTATAGTATTTCGTACCTATTTAATAACAATCTCAGAATCTCCAAAGACTTGTAGATACTTGATGTCCATTCTGATTGCTTTGTGCAACCCTTGCACTAAAGCTTCGTATTCTGTAGTGTTGTTTGTGCAATCGAACTCGAGTCTAAAGGTTAGCATGGTTTTATTCCCTTCTAGACTAACTAATACACATCCTGCTCCTGCTCCATCATTAAACTTAGAACCGTCAAAAAATAATTTCCAAAACTTTATAGGACTATCTACGAAATTAACACATTTAGAACTATTTGTTTGAGAAATTTTTTCTACTTGAGACAAAACTGAATGTTCTAAATGAGGCGAAGTATGAGCATTAAAATTTCCTAAGAAAGAGTCAACACAATAGTTCCCAATTATATTATTGTTGTATGCTATAGGTTCATTTTCTCCTTCCAGTTCCATCACTATGTATTTTTTGTGTCTTTCTTGCTCAACCTTTATCTGATTTGGTTTACCATTGTAAGGGAGCCACAGATGTGACCAATCGGTCACAAAGTATCCATGAAGATTTTCAGACCAATCCCTGCTAAGAATTAAACCATAAGATTTAGGAGTGTCATGACTTGACATACCTTTGGATTCGATGAGAGTCTTATGGTAACTTGATTTAATTCACCAATTACTTCAACTTGCGACTGATCCAACTAAACTATGCGTATTGCAGATTTTTGAGGTTGGACGCTTAATTCTGCACAAATTGTTTTAGGCAAAATATTAGATGAAACACCTGAATCTACTAAACAATTATGCAATTTTTTATTGAAAATTTCGAAAGTAAGGAGGAATGGAGGAGTATGGGATTTTGACCTACCTCCAATTAAAGCAATATCATTTGGGTCAACTTTATTTTCTATACTAGTTGGAGGTCTTCCCATTTCATGAGAAGCTAGCGAGATTACAGTGGCAGGAAGAGGTGCAACGGGTACTGCATGCAGCTATTTCAAAAGTAGTTTATGTTGATGCTTTAATTTACTCAGTTCATGAAAAGTAATGTTGGCGCAAGTCTTCTTCATGTCTTCAACAATATTATACTCCATCTCATCGGAAACAATTAGTGTTTTAGATGGAGTTGATGACTCAGATTGGACTGGGTTTGTTTGAGTCGCTTTTGGTGATGATTTCTTCCATGCGACTTTATCTTTGGAAACCGAGCTTGCATTCTTCTGTTTAGAACTGGGCTATGGAGGATCGAGTTGATTTCTACTTCCGGTACTGACTAGTGATGCCTCTTGATCCTCTTCATTTGGAAGAATGAAGTCCCACATTCCCTGTAGTTCTACAACCTCATCTTTATCAATAGGTTCTTCATTGGAAACTTCTTCTTCTTCTCCTTCAAATTCTACATTTTTTATAGCATTGGGAGGCTTTGGGTCAGTTGAAGGGTTTCTCCTAAAAGGATTGTAGGGTTTCTTAGAAGAAGTCTTTGCTACTTGTTTTTTAATGTCAACCATTTCGTTAGACATGGTTTTTAAAACTTTTTGTAATCCTTCCAACTCAAATGGGTCCTTTAATTGCTTTTTCTTAGGATCATCTCTAAAGGCAACCTTCCTAGATTTTCTTTCATCAATAACATTTTTCTTTTCTAAAGCTAAGATACGCTTTTCTACCACTATGGCTTCCTTCATGTTTTTGGCCAATGTTGGCTTGGCGGCCCTATCAACAAAGATTGCCATATTCGATGGTAAAGCAGATATGTACCATTCACTTTGAACTTCTTCGCTAGGCTTGGAAGTGGT